>JANHGN010018906.1:115335-145488 GCA_024605025.1 Megaceryle maxima | reverse complement strand
CTCCAAGTTTTGTATTCCAATTTCTTTACAAGTTAAGATTCTGTAAAAGATTTAACTACCTGGTGGGTGTGTTTTTGTGTGTTTTTGTGTTTTTTTTGTTGGTGGTTTTTTTTTTTTTTTTTTTTTTTTTTTTTTTCTCCTTCAGTGAGAACACCTTCACTCCTATGGAGTGACTTCAGCTTATGGAAACAAAAATGAATTTAATTCTCAGTCCTTGTGAGCTGGGAAGCACCTTTAGCCATGGAGCTGTGCTTCCGTACAGGGCTTAATGATACCACGTCAGTCTCCCTGAAATGGCTGCCTGTATTAAGTACTGGGTTGTTTCCAGGGGCTTCAAGGAGTTGTCTGTCTGCTGGCACTAGACATGTGACCTTACTGAAATGTCTCCTTCAATATCTGGAGGCTGCAACATGTCATGCTGATATGTGTTTTTACCTTAACACTCACTCAACAGCAGCTCTCTGATGTGACAGAGCTTTTCTAATGCCTGGGCATCCAAGCAGAGGGATGCCTGGGTAATGTTAGTTCTGTTTGTCTAGCTGGTCTGATAAAATGAGTATCCTCATTGCAAAGTTGTTATGAGAGTGGCTTATGATGGCACGCAGGAGTATGAGCTTTGCTCTTTATTCCACCCAAGATACGTGTATCCCATGGTGTCTGGTCACAGCATTTATTCTGGACCTGACTGACCGTACGTAATGTGCATAAAAGGATGAGCTGCTTGTTTTGTTTGGTCACAAGCAGTGGAGTCTGCGGAGGGTGAGGACGAATGTGTGGGAAGAGGTACTCAGGGTCTGCGTGAGGTTGGAGCATGTGTGGGGAAAATTGTCAACACAATAAACCTAAAGAATACCTAGTAATTTGTAGGGTCATTTTGGTGGCTTCTTTGTGTTGGAGATGCCTTCAAAAGCACCTGGCAAATCTTTCTGTCTACTCAGTACTATTCCATACGGGTGGTGTTTGCTGGGCAAACAGATGTGAGGTTTTTATGCAGCCAGCTCTCCCGCCATCAAGCATGGCCCGTGCTCGTTGGCACGCAATGCCGTGGTTCCTCATCCACTTTGTGTCTCCGTACAGTACATGCAGCTGGTCAACCTGATTTGGAATTTACTGACTGGCTGCCAGCCCAGGGAGCCCATCAGCCCTGCTAGAGGACGCGCTTGTCAGGATCTACCAATGACAGAGGACCAAGCACGCACATGAATCTCACTTCATTGTGTGTGTGTCTTTCGTGCTGTCTGAGGAGAAAGTCAAAAGATGTATGGAAAACACAGAATGAATTAATGAGGTAACTCTGCAGTGGCAAACCATAATCCAACCAGGAGAAAATGGGGAGAGGAGAGGAGGGCTATTTCACCTTAATTTCATTTTTATAAGTTTTAAACTGTGCTTCTCTGAAGGGCTATTTTATAATGCAACACTAATTAGAAAGTTGTTTATTTTACAGCTATGGCTGCATATATACATATATATGTACACACATACCCCTGCATGTGCTCTGCCTGACCCAAGGGAATTCAATTCTGCAGAGTGGTGTACAAGCTTGTCCTGCTGGGGCATTTGTAAACTCATATTGCACAAGAAGCATTTGCAGAGGTTCTGCTTTGCCCAGCAAGGTAAATGTTTCCAGGGTCCTGCTCTGGTCAAGCAAAAGAGAGGAACTTCTCCCAGGTGCCCTCCAGAGCAGCAGAGGTAGATTTTTTTAGACTTTTTTTTCTGGTAATTTCTCTATGGGACAGCTTTTCCCTCCACAGTGAGGGCCAAGGCTGCTGTGAGCCTGAGTGCCCTTCACAGGGAGCTGTGAACTAGGAGAGGCCAAGTTGTTGGTTGGGTTTTGGGGTGTATTTTTTTGATGTATGCTTTATTTTTAGTTATTTTCATTACTGTTTTGTGGGGTTTCTGTTGTTGTTGTTTGCTTTTTTGTTTGTTTGTTGTTTTTTTTTTTTTGTGTGTGTGTGTGTTTTTTTCTTTTTTTTTTTTTGTGTGTGTGTTTTGTTTTTTTGTTTGTTTGTTTTTGTTTTGTTTTTCAATAACTTTCTTTAAGTTTCTAGACTCCCCCTTCAGTGCTGAAAACAGATGCCTGGCTTTTAGCAAGAGCAGAGGGCTCCCAGCTCTCCCACCAGCAGTAAGACCCAGAGGGGCTGTGCCGTTTGCTGCAGGACAAGCCGGAACCTGAGCCGTGCTTGACTCGCTCGAATCTTTGGCTCTGTTTCACAGCTCTTTATGGAAATGACTCCCTGTTCTGGGAGGGGCTTGGTCTCTTTCTCAAATGATAATGCAATCCAGACATGAATTGGCAGAAATGTCATGAGACTTATTACTCTTGCGTATTTCCAGCGTGAATGTGCTCAAAATACCCTGAGAAAGGCAGCCTTGGCATTTTTTCTGATGAACTGACACTGACCTGATAGTTTATTGTGGTTTCTTCCCCAAAAGACAGTTATATAGGAAAGAAACTGAAGGATCCCTTTCCCATCCCTAGCTTGTTTTCCAGCTGTACTAATATTAAAACTACTATTTTTCCACACTGTATTTTAATAATTGCTCCTCCATCAAAAGTGGCTGAACTCCACCTTGGAGCATATACTGATGTTGACTTGGAACCTGCCATGTGAGCCATGTACAATAGGCAGTTCAGGGGGCTTAGTGCACCAGGTCGGAGGGGACAAACAGAAATGTGTGCACAAATTTTTGGAAGGTGTAAGGTGTGATGCACTGAAGGGCCAGATCTGGCTTTTTTCCCCGTTGGTTGTTGTGGGACAGCTACTTTTGCTAGCTATCTACTCTACTCTTGGACAGACTCCTCTCCACCAAGGCCAGGCATGTCTGTCATTCCTGGATGTCAGTCTTCAGCACCTGACCACTGAGGCACCAGAGCAGATGGTACTGCTCAGAAAGGAGCTTGAGAAGGAGTTTTCTTCCAGTTTCTGCCTCTCCCAAACCCTTCTCAACGACAGTGGCATGTGTGTCACCTATGGAGGGCTGAGCTGCTTATTCCATGGAGGAAAGTGTGGCAGAGAAGCAGGTGAGCCTCATGATACTGGTTCTGGGCTAGTGGCTGGGTTGAGCCAATGGTTCCTATACGCCTGATATAAAGTCAAATGTGTCACTTGGTCAAGTCACTTTATTTTCAAAATAAGCCCAGCTTAGCTGTGTGATAGTATCTGGCCACAGTCCTTCCCAGGGAGTCAGACTGCTGCACGCTCGCTCAAAAGGCAGAAAATGCAGTCAGTTCCAAAGCTGCAAAAGAACTCTACTGGTAAAATATCATAGCATGACAGGTACATTGCAAATCAATACCACAGAAGAGTTTGAAATACAGTGGGTAGAAATATTTACAGACCATGAAGATTCAGAAATACTGCTGGCATGGTTGGGGGAATCAGTACACGAGGGTAATTATGAAATGCCACTGCCTTCTGAGGAGAGAAATATAGGTCTCTATCCTACCTCGAGAGCAGTTAACGAGGGCCTTTGTAGAATTTCACTAAAGCCAAAGGAAAGCTCAAGGGGTTTCTGTCCCTCAACTGAGTTATCTAACTGGAGCCAGTATTAGGTTATAGAAATGGGTCCTTTCTAGCTATTTTAAGGAAAAAAAAAAAAAAAAATCCTAGAAAGCAGGAAAATTCTGAGATGACAAATGGTTGGAGAAAGAAATGTTTAAAATGCTGAAAAAGATAAGTTCTAACAGCTGTTCCCCAAGTTTTCATCTTGATCCAGGTTTGATTCTTGAAATGCAGGGATCAAAATGAAGTATGGAGTTTCGGATTTCTTTTTTCTTTGGATTTCTGTAGGTGTGATTTACTTTACCTTATGCTAAAGCAGATGCAGGGAGGATAATGCTTCCAGTGGTGTTTCATGTAGCCTTTGCTCATAGCTGTTGAGTGGATTGCTTTTTTTTTTTTTTTCCCTCTCTTACTATTGAGATGTGAGTTCATGTGTGGTCTGTCAAATATGCTGGGAAGACCCTATTTAACCCCTGGGGAGGAGAAGACACCTCATCCTTGCATTGAACTTATGGGTAGGGTGCAGCTGGAGGCAGGTTGGCCTTGGCTGCTTCAATTGCTAAAACTCTTGCAAGCTGTGCAGTCATGTGGTCCATGTTTGCTGCTGGGTTAGGTGCAGCCTGCAGAGGTCAGGATCCATGGAGCCATCTCTGATCTCACAGACACGTGAGAACATAACAAAGAGCAGGTTTGTGCCTCTTCCATTGGTCTGGATTTTCTGGAGCAGGGAGAAGATGGCCTTGACATCTCTGCTGAGATAAGCAAAGGCAGGTTTTAGAGTAACATTTATTGAGAAGATTAGTGTGAGCTTAATGAAGGCTTCCTGGCATCTCCGGCCTCCACGGCAGAGAGTGTTCTTGTGATAAAGCTGTGTCACTAAGGCAAGATGGAAATTGGGTATCCACTTCTGCAGGCGCTACTGACCCCACTGCTGGGGGAACACTATGTTGCCATGTGAGCTGTGGTATAAAGTATAAAACCCAAATGACCCATACCATGAGACAAGAAGAGAGGTCTCTGGGTGCTTCCAGGAGAGGCAGCAGCAGTATTTCCCATGGTGACAGGATGCTCAGAGAAACCTCTCAGCAGAGCTGTCACTTGATCCATCTGACAGCTCATCAGATGCTGCAGTGAAGTCACCTACCAGCTAGCACTTTGATGCTGCCCAGTCAAGTTGGCACTGCTAGCCAACTGGTTCCTCCTGAGGAGTGTTTTGAAGGGAAACCATCTCCAGAGGATGGAAAAGCCAAAGCTGTAAGGTGGACAGCTTTAGAAAAGAGGGGGAGAGTTACAGGCATGTGTTGCACCAGGTCTCTTTAGATGCTAGTCAAATGAAGTTGCAGCAGAACCTGTGGGTTTGGAAGCAGCTAAGGATGAAGAGCCAAAAAATCTGGAGGCAGCAGAAGCTGAGCTTCTGCAAGCACCAGAGACCAGTCGACCCAGCCCAAGCATATTGTTACTGTTTTATTAAAAGGGTTGATTTGGAGAATGTTGTGTTTGCAATTCAGCATCATGCCTCGGAGCCTTGATTTCAAGCCTTTATTTATATGCTTAATTGTTGCTATGGAAATTCAATATTTAAAGAGGTAATTATTGCTGATCTTGTTGCATGTGTCCATTTCTGATGTCCAGCTGTTAGCTCTTTAGCTCCAGTCTAGCAGATTAATTACTACTATTGATTACTTTGAGCCTCTCTCTTCACACCTGCAGTCTGTGTAATTAGCCGGTGGCCTCCTCTGAAAATTAGGAGCAGTTTCATTTTGGCACCTTGCCATTTCTCAGCCATGTGCATTACACTGATGAACAAAAGCAAATCTATTTTAAATAGAGATATCTGGGCAATGAACTCTGTATCTTGGAACTATCTGTGGATAACTCAAATTACTCTGTTAGCAAATATTGCACCCCACTGGAAGACCACCGATAGTCGAGGAAAAAAAATTAAATAACTTCTAAACCACTGGTATTTATTCTCACTGCCCACCACTTAGGAAATGCTGTTCTGACTTTTTGAAGTTTGTTTTCCATAGTGATTTTTGCACTAAATGGGACCCAGCCACCTAAGCACAGTCACTTTCTCCTCTCAACCCGCTCTCCTGAGGTGGAGTTGGCCTCGCCCTGTTGTGTGTGTGATTTCTTGCTATTCTTACTGGGTGCTACCTGGGCCCATCAGAGGAACATGAAATAGAAGACCCTCATCCATCCTCTCCCTTTCCAAGCGCTGTGCCTGTCTCTGGCCATTCGCTGTTTTCCAGTGGCCATCCAAGAACTATGGCCCTTTGTGGAAAGACGAATTTCCCTCCCTTTGCATATCATGGAGGCAAAGACTAAGGGTTTGATGGCTTTGGTTTAAGAAATAAAATCTAATCCTTTTGCTGCTGGGGTTATGGCTTCCTCCTCTCAACAAAGAAGCCTTTTGTGCATGTAAGCTGTGCTGCTAAGCATAGGTCAGGCTAACATCGTGTGATTTCAACATAAGCAATGCTCTGGGAGCAGGAGGGAGGGAGTAAGTGGCGAACTCTTTGTTCTCTCTGGGTGAACATCCAGTCTAGATTTATGGCAATCCAAGGACAGTCCAAAAGCACAATACGAGTGGCCTGTGAACTGAAGTGTGCAGAAATTCAGCGTTCAGGAACTAACTTTCATATTAATGCTGAATGACTGGACGCTCTCCACATATCAGCAGTTTAACGTGCCGTGGTTCAGGGTGGTGAGTCTCCAGAGTCAAGGCAGCAATGAAGGAGCTCTCCGCTTCACAGGTCAAACATCACCCCAGAAGCTGTTGTGAAGTTCAGGAGAAGAGAAGAGCTTCATCTCCTTTCTGGTTGGGTAAAGTAGTTGCTTTAGACTATTTGGTACAGCACTGGCCTCCAGACCAGAAGGTCCCCAGCTGGAATCTCATCACCGCCACTGTTTCTAGATTAAATTCTAAATTGTGTACTGTCATTTGGAGGCCTTCTGTGCAGGGTCTCACTGAGTCACCAGTTATTAGGAATGCCTCCTATTATTGCAGCCCTAAAAGCTATTTGAACAGAAGCCTAATGTGACTGTGATTTCCAAGGACCATTTGCTGTTATTGCAGCTCTGCTTTGCTGTGAGTGAGCGAAACAAACCAAAGTTGCTTTCAGATCACATGAAAGGGAGGGGCAGGGAAGCAGCGGAGCTGGAGGGACATTCAAGCTGCCAACAAATGTAAATGCACCAAAAATAAACACTCTTTTTATTAACTAGAGGAGGGTCATTTCTACTGCAAGAAAACAAACAGGTTAATCTTCTTCAAGCAGGTACATTTATCAGATTTTGGAATTCTTCTTGTTTTCTGAACAGCTACAAAAAGTAGCTGCTGTAGAAGTTCACAGAGCCTGTGCAATGCCCTGCCTCATGGGCCAGAAGGACCCTCTCGGTAGAAGAGGAGGACATAGCAGAAAGGCAAATGTCTGTTGTCTGTGAGAGGAGGGCAGTTAACTTGTGTGCTACAATGGGAAACAACAAAGATGATATTCTTCTGTAATAATAATCTTCTTCTCACAGATGCACGTGAGAAGTCTATATAATGTAGGAGAATTTGGAATCTGTATAATATCATTTATGGATTGGATTTCAGAGCAGTCCTGATTCTACTTTATTGCTGACTATTTATATGTCTTAGGACTAAGCGCTCTCCATAAAATGAAAGTTTAATTTTGCCTGACCAAGGGCAGATTAAGGTGCTAGGAAAATAGTTCTTTCATAAAGAGTTTTAGGAGTTCTCTTGTATCTACAGCTAAACGTGCTGGGGACAGCTTGCTCCTGTTCAGGAGGCCTGATGTGAAATGGCATCGGTCCATCACAGCTAGCAGTGCTAGGTACAACGCTGGTTGAATATATGGCCAAATATTTGTATTAGTCCTGCCTAATACAGTTGTACACACAATTCAGCCCTGGCTCTCCCCTATCTAGCCTAGCGCTGGGCTGTCTGGCAAGGATGAGGGGCTACATCAAAGGGTCTGTTTAGACCATGAGGTGCCAGGCATCCTCTTCCTGTCAGATGGGATGCAGCCAGCCACGCTCGCAGAAGGACAGACGGCTGGCGAGGGAGAAGACAACTGAGAGTTGGGACCATCAGAGGAAGGCAGTGGTGCTGCCAGCTATTTGCCTTCCCTGTTCCCAGCCGGATAGATCCTGTTTAAGATGCTGCTGTACTGTCTCTAGCAAACACATCAATAAACTGGGGAGGGAAGTACTGTGGGGTAATGAATGGGTGGCTGAGCAGAAGAGAGAACAAATACGTTTATGCATCCGTGTTACATGTCCAAGTGCTCACAGTACTTCAGCATGGCACAGGCTGAGGCACACAGATGTTTTTGGGGCTGGCTTGCTGGACTTGGAAACCTCTGAAACATAGGGCTGAAGTTTCAAAGATTTCAAAGTGGCAAAAATCCCACCTACTGCAGTGGAGGTCATGGTTTCTAGCCAGTCTGAGGTGCAAAAAGGCCGTTGCTACTGTGATTTGCTCAGTAAACCATTCAAAGGCACCTACTGACATTATCAAAAACTGAGTGCCCAATTCAGGAGGACCTGAATGTGGGTGTTTTTGGGAGATTGCTGCCTGTGTCATTCTGCTGTCTAGCTTTAGGTGTGTAAACAGTCTCATGTGTTGCTGTGTTTAGAGTGTGCTAAAAATGTGACTTGAACAGCCTGTCACTTTTTCTGAGAGGTTTCCTCATTCAATTTCTTATCATTGCAGCAGCTTCTTCCCTCCTTCTGCTGGATTGTGAAGTGCTGCTTCCTGCCACATGGCTCTCAGCAGAGCTGGTTGGGACTGAAGTCCTCCCAAAATGCAAGTAGTAAACAGGAATAATAGCATGAGATAGGTATGTGGTGACAAAAGTGAGATGCTCGCAGCTGGCAAGCTGTGTCACAGGTCTGCAGATTTGAGATGCCATTTAATCCTTGACTGTTTGTCTCAGTGCACTGACTTTGTTCACATGCCAGGTGTTGTGTTTGGCCTTTGGCATCAGCCTAAGCGACTGTCACTGGCTTCATCTGAAGCTGCACTGAAGGGCTGTGTTGCATCGTCTTGTCCTTCACTGGGATTTAAGTTGTTTGAGTTGCTACGTGTGTGATCCTTCTCCCATCTAATGACATGTGGTGGTTTTACTTTGTGTCTTGTCCACTGGGTGTTTTCCTTTAGCTAGGTACAGCTGGGAGCTGCTTTGGAGCCCTGGTGGGTTTATTTCACTAGTCCTATAAAAATCTGTTGCCATTGCTGGAGGGCAGAGGACTCGGGATAGGCTTTAAGCTCTTATCTGCAAACAAGGTGCCTGTTACATCCCACTTCTCTGTGACACCAGCTCAGGAAACCCAGCTAACCCGCTGCCCATAGGAGCGAGCTGAAGGAGCTGATGGTGTGCTCTTTGGCAGGCTGCTCCTGCCACTCTCCACCCGCCTTGCTTAGCGGGAGCACTTGCTGGCAAGAGCCCTCCTGACAAGAAGCATTCTGGCTGTCATGAAGTATCCCCAGAGAATAATACAGTGTTTGCTACTAAAACATTTTCCAAAACCACAATACTGACTTTGGTATCCTGATTGTCTCACATCTGCTTCCAGTCTCAGAATATTACCTCTTAGGTAGAGGGGCTTGGTGGAACCAGACTGTCTCTTGGTATCTATTGCTTACTAATGCAACTTCTGCATTGTTCATGAGCTAAGGAAGTACCATGGTGCTATGAGGATCCTAGGAAATGTGGGACAGTCCTGTTTTATAAATATGGCTGGATGTCTTCAGAAGGCATTTGAATCCTTGTGTTATCCTCTTAATATAAAATCCACTTTTCAAAAGCACTTATTTTATGGCTCACTTTTTTTTTTTTCTTCTCTGAATGTAACTGTGTACATGTGTATGCATGTGTCCGTGCTTGTACATGACCTACAGGAGAGATTTTTTTGTGACTAAATAGAGAAAACATGGGCTGGTCTGTACTTTCGTGAGCCTGTGCATCCCATCCACAGCATCAGCTCTTGCCCTAATGAGCTGAAGCTACATTAGCAAAATCCCAGGCAGATAAATTGACTTTAAACCTTGGTTTGATGATCCTGCTAAGACATTCAATTAATTCTGTTTTGCTACAAGCTAATTTATGACTTTGTGTTTATTCCAAAAAAATGTTGAATGTACAAATCAGTGGGAGACAAGGTAATGAATAATTCTACCTTCCTTCATGCTCTTGCCTTCACACTTCACTACTATAAGAATGGAAGAGGAAATATGAAAGAAATGTCTTTTGATGTATGAAATGTGGGTATTTTCTCATACTGAGCTGTATCTAACTGGTGTAAACACATAATCAAGCCCTCTAGGAGATGCTAATTAGTGCAGTAAATGTTAGTTTATTAATTGCCATTACGTTTCTCTTTGTTTCACCAGTGAATGTGTCTTTTCAGGAGAACAGATTTGATATGGTGTGTCTGTAGAATTTGTTTGTGTTCATGGCAAATGAAGACAAGTAGCCTAGCAAAGCTGTGATGAATTAAGAGCAGTCTGTGTGATCAACGTTTCTGTACTGGAGTCCACGAGGTGCATGGGCTTCTATGTGATCTGAGAAGAAAAACAACACAAAACAAAAAGCCCCAGAGGATTTGATAACAATTTTCTGCTCCATCTTTCTACTTGGTGTGTTTTTAATGAGCCCTCCAAAAGCACAGGTAGTAAAACTTTCCCTTTTTGATGTGGCAGAATGCACTGCCAAGACATACTGCAGGAGAGGTACTTCAAAGGCAAACAGCCAGCGAACACAATTACATTAGGTGAGGCTGCTGGGTATAATTGAGTTCCTCCCATCCTTGGAAAGTGATAGAAGGCAGTCCCTTAACAATTTCCTCATCCTGCTCCTCCAGCTTGTTATTATAAATCAATACTTTTCCCTGTGATGTTCACATTTGTAAACTATACCATTATCACGTTACGTCGCCTGTGTCAGGTACTGTGAGCCAAGATTATGCCTACTGGTAAAAAATACAGGATTGAGTGTGGGATCCCCCAGTAGGCAGCAGCAGCATGGACTGTGGAGAGGGTAGAAGAAGCATCCAGTGGTCTGCCAACCTGGAAGCTCTCTCTTCCCCTCAGTGGAGGCTGCCAATAATTGCTGGAAATAGTTGCACAGGGAGGTGCTGGTGCTTCTAGGAAGCAGTGAAGCAGACTCTATGTGTCGAAGCAGCTTGGTTTCCCAGGAGGACCAAGGTGGGAAGTCACTTTACTTGGGGTGCTTCTAGATGATGGTTTGACCAAGCTCTTGGGACCTACTTTTAGAGCTGGTATGGAGAGAAAGGCTTTGCATGTTTTCAATCACTTCCCTTGTGAAGCAAAAACATTAGAGAAGGTTTTTTTTCCTACTGTGTGGAAGGCGAGCTCTTGTGTTTTCATGGAATTTGGTTAAAAACACCCAAACACGGATACCTCTTCATACTCCTTCCCCTGTGGCATCAGCTCTACAAACACTTACCATACAAAACAATGAACATCATTTGCCCAGGCATTTGAAAATGCCTTTTTTGTTTTTTTTTTCTTTTTTTTTGTTTTTCTTTCTTTTTTTTCTTTTTTTCTTCAATAATTTGCTGAGCTAAATTTTAGTAGGCACTGGAAATCTGAGGCTAGACTGCCTGTTTGACCTTCATCCTTGATTGCAAGTTACTTTGCAATGTCTGAATAGCTTGTGTCTCTAATACTGTTCAAGGAAGCTTCAAGTTTATTTTCTGTGCAAGTAACAACAATCCCATGTCAGAAACTTCTGGCTTGGGCTTCTCTGGATGTTCAGGGGGCAGGATCCTTCTTAGCTCTTTCAGCTAAGGTGTGTGTCTTGCCTCCACAATTCCTTTAGTGCAGACCCCAAAGGCAGGCGTGGCTGAATCTCTTCTGGGACCCTGCATGGCAACAGTAGGTGTTACTGCAGCAAGTCTTAATTGGCATTAAGTCTTTCATTTATTTTCAGGTGATAAATAATCATAACCAGCACATAACTATGTAGTTCTGCTCTGATCAGAGCACTGAATTAGAAGGTTCTGTCCAAAGGTTTGTATGATGAGTGAAAGTAAAAAAAAAAAAAAAAAAAAAGATTGGAGCACCTTTTATTTTCCAGATTGAGAAGATTATAGAAAAACTGTGAATGTTGTGTTCAGTGTATTGTTTCAGCACAGCTTGAGCAAAATGTCATCTTTTTAGTAAAGGTTTTTTTATTTGGACTCTGGTAGCAGAAGTATGAAGGAGGATGGACCTAGCTTAGAAATTTTCGAGAAAGCTGGAGACAGAAACTGGCTTGTCCTCCGAGACATGCTCCATATATGCAGAATCTATCTGAATAAATGAGCCCCTTACTTAACTGGGAACGTACTGTATATTCCATCTGCAGACTGAATGATTGCTCCATTTCAAGCCTCCTGACTCCCATGGAGCCATCTGGTACACGCTAGTTTGTACGAATAGGTGAGGATTCCTGCTAACACAACAGCCTTCAACTAGGCAGAGTGCTGATATTTAGCACTCTGCTTCACATCTGTGCGCAAAGCCGTAACAAAAACCCCAACACTTTCTGTCTTTAGTATTTAAATGAACCTTCCTTTTTCTCCTGGAAAGCCAGTTGGGGCAGGAACAACTAATGCAATACATCAGAAAATGGGTTGAGCTATTAATACATCCAACTAAGCAGAGATTGCATTGTATGCGGCATTGTGGATTTTTTTTTTTTTCACCCCTTGCTTGCTTAGGGTTGAGTGGGAGAAGGGAAGAAGGTACATGTCATATAGATATTTTTATATCACTTTGAGATATTGTCAGAAAATTAAGCTATATATGGATCTAATTCATGGCTGTAAGCAGCAGTGGGCTGCTCGTAGGACTTATCAATAGGTATGTAAAGGTTGCATCATTTTTGGCTGTCCTGAGATGTCCATATGGGATTGTCAGCCTGTGGCACAGCACCATGAAGAAAGTGTCTCAGTGGTAGCTGAATCACTCCAAAGGGTTTTAGTGAAAATGGACAGAATAAGGTGAATAGGTGAGAAATGGAAGTGGTATATTAATGGTACATTTAAGACACGTAACACATAGACAGAGACACCTCTGTGCTCTTCAGCAGCTTAAAAAGAATAAAGCAACATTAGATCCTCCTTTTCTCCCCAGCCACTGCTCAGGAGCTCAGAGGGGAAGGTGGTCAGGGGGACTTTCCAGCTGCTTTGTGGGCTGTGCTGCTGCACTGGGCTCAACAGTGGTGGCCCTTGTACTTCTGGAGCTTGTATGGAGGTGTCAGCTCAGAAAAGTCCCACCAGGTCTTGCTATCCCCAGATGTTTTGCAGAGTATAAGTTACTTAGGACTTTTGTGTAGTCCAGGATGAGACTTGCATCTGTAGCAGACACCTGTCTGGTTTTGGTTTGACTGATTAGTTTATTCATTTATTCCTGCACTGGAAATAATGGTGGATTTTTCCAATAAAAGTATCTTTGTTCAGCCATTTGAACTGGCTCTAGCTTCTGATGCACGCTGGCTAAATGGAAGTCATAGTCAATGGTGCAAAGACTTGTGTTTGCTCCTAAGCTGGTGAGTACATGGTTTGTCAATGCAGAATTAGGTCTGTGAAGGTTCTTGTGATTAACGTCAGTGCAATCTCACTTTGTTTTAGTAAATGTTGCCCCTCAGACATGGGATCGCTTACAAACTGGGATCTGGGCTCACATGTCTATTGCAAAATACAGCCTGATAAAAACAGCTGTAAGGAGCTCCCTTTGTCTGGTCGGGGTTCTTCACTTAAGTGCTTGTGGTGCCTGATTAAATTAGTAATCAGAGATATAGTCATGCTATTTTGTGACTCTGAGAGCCTTGATTGTGGATTATATTTACACACTGCAATTTCTTTCTAAATGGAGCTCTTTGTATTCAAGGACTTTAAGAGTCTTTCAGCCTGCGATAAAATCCATTTTGCTACATAGACTGGTTCTTGCAGTGGTGCCAAGCTCTTGGTCGGGCATGCTGTGTAAAACAGTTTTTCATTCGCACAGTAAATGCGACTGTGTAAAAGTTCACGTGTGGTGCAGTGGTTTTGCTGACCCTTTACGCTGAAAAACGGCACGATGGCAGATGCACTGAATGCCTTAATCTCGTGTTGCCTCAAAATGACAGAGTTTCCTTTCTTGTCAAAACAGAGGATGGCTTGAACCAAAGCCACCTAAATGGTAACCACAAATTTTGTGGTATTTAAAATGCCTGCATGGATCCAAACCCTGTGGCCTGTCCCTGGTAAAAAACAATGGAGATGGAAAGTCAAGCAGCCTTTACAGCATTTTTTTGTTGTGTTTGAAACCCATGATGTATGCTAAGATAGTGGCTCTGTCTTATGCACATAGGTAGCAGAGATAGGCAGCAGACCTGACTAGTCTGCTGATTTTGAGACTCCAGAGCCCTTCAGTTAAGTCCTATGGGGGAAGCCTTTGTTTGGAAGCCCCTGTTTAAAGTTTCTTCTTGTCCAGTTCAGAACAGGGACAGGAAATCAAGTCCCCTGCATCAGTCCAGCTGCATTTGCTTGCAAAAGGGTTCAGGGAAAATGAGAAGGGCTTGGCCCACCATGATGAGGTGCTCCCCAGGTGAGGGAGACTTTGGGCCAGGCTGTGTCCTGAATCATCTCAGAGTGGCTTTAGGCCTTTCTGTCAGCATGGACAGTAATTTCACATTGTCTCGGAGGAAGCTTTCCCAGGAGGGGCTTTTTTTTTTGTTTGCTTTGCTTTGTTTTGCATTTTGTTTCTTCTGGAAACTGATTGATTCTTATGAAGAAGTCTTTCTTCTCTGGTGACATTCAATTCAAGCTCTGAATAATTTCTGATCGGTTTTAGTGGGAACTGATTTGTTTGGCTTTTTTTTTTTTTTTTATCACTTTCACAAGCAGAACAATTTATTTGAATATCTTACATCGATACTTAACATGAAGGTCCTGTTTAAAAATGTATCAGTGGGACTTAAGACATGTAATGCTGTTCCTTACTTTGCTACCCTCCTGTGGCAGCACTTCAAATCTGTGCCTCAATTTCCCATCCCCCATTACTTGCCTTCACCACAGAAATTCTTTGGAACTAGATTTTTATTACTTCCTTGCACTAGAAAATGAAACTCTGATCTCAGTTGTGTCTTTGTATTGTTGTAATGTAAGTAATATTCAATTTAATGGAGTACCTCTAATGATTATTTTGAGGTACCCTACTAGCTACAGTAGTCATCGAGCCTATTAGAATGGTGAAGCCTTTGGATGAATTAACAGACCAGATGAACAGATACAACTCACACACTTATAACGAAATTCATTCTTTCCAGAAAATTAGAGTACCATCTTGCAGATTGTTGGAATGATGCTGCCTACTGGCATTTTCCTTCTGCCACAGAATAGCTGCAAATCACCCCCCAGTGAACTGAAGAGTCCTACAGGATAGTAAATGTATCAGGAATGCCCCTGGAGTGAACCCTCTTTGGGTTCAGGGAGTTTCTGTTCAAGTAGCTGGAACTGCATTTTCCTCTTGTACTTTTTTTCTTCCTGTCTACAAGCTTGTTGAAGGAACCTGCCAGGAAAAGAATGTCTGAACTGGTGGAAAAACCCCAAACCAACCTTGCATGATAGCAGCTGTCTTCACTGTAACATCATGCCTCTAACGAGGCTCTTATCTCCATCCCTGGCCAACAGCAGATGGCTGGGGAAGAGCATACGAAGGGTGACATGAATATGGTGATGTGTGTTCAAACACCCTCCCGTGGCTCTGTGACTCTTGACCACGTCTGGTCATGTCTCAAGCTGGTGCAGGGACCTGATGGTGCGAAGGCAGCCCTTGGCAGGATGTGTGCCTCCAGAGCCCAGCCGGAGGGGCTTGAGGGGAGGGCATGGGGGCACACAAGTGTGGAGAGGAAAAGGTGTCCCCTGGGCAGGCTGGAGCTTGCCTGGGGCGTTGTTTAACAGCCAGCTCTAGCTGCAATGTGTTGTCTTCAGTACAGTCCTGCCTGGTCACACTCAAACCAGCCTTTGTTCTTCAAGAGCTGTTTAAATACACTGGTTATCACGTCTGGTTTTGCTGCCAGTTCTTTTGGTAAGCGGTGTTTAGTGATCTCACCTTTCATGGGAGAAACGTAACTGGTTTAGGATTTGGTCTCTGTTAGGTGTTTGATGTGGGCTCATCCCGAGTTTGGCTCAATGTCCCCTGAACTGCAGGAGCTACAGGTTACCCTCCAGCTTAATTTAGGGACAGAAGAGTATGGCACGTGGGTGTGATCCCACCTGGCTCCATTCTTGGTATATACAGCCTAGCTCTGATCAAGATGAAACCTGTTCCTAGGGGTTCCAAGTGTTGTTCAATGTTAATGGTAAGTCATAAAATCCTGGCCCAGGTGTCCTTCTGAGCTCGAGTGTCTGGCATCCTGCTCCTTTTGCTCTAGGCTCCTCTGCTTCACACATTCAAACACTTTTATTTTCTGTGGCTGGATGTAACAGGACTTACCTGGTTCAACTGCCAAGTGAAGTCAGCAAAATAATCTTGAATCTCTATGAAGATTCCTCCTATTCTACAGTAGAACTGCTCAGTGGCTTGTGTGGCACAAATAAAGTGGGGCTAAAATTGTGACTGAGAAAGTCGAAAGGAATACAGTTACTGAGCATTTACTTCTATCTTTGCAAGAGTATAGCAGCTGCTTTTCTTTTCTTTTTTAACAGATGGAGTGATTTCTCATGTAGTGTTACAGTAATGACCAACGTGACACAGAAGGAAAATTCTTTGACAATATGGTGAGCAAGATCTTATTGACAGCTCCACTTGGTTGCAATTTGTAAGCTCTATATTGTTGCTCTATTCTTTTTTTTTCTCCCCCCCCACCTCCCAAATGCTGCCTGTCTTTTTCTTCTGGAGAGAATTAGATTTCAAGTTAAATGAAACAGTTTAATTTTAAGGACTCTTAGCTAAAAGCTGTTCAAAATCTTTACCAGAGTTTACACCCCATCATAAGTTAAATAAATAAAAATCACTGCATTAATGAAAAAATCACTGCAATATGAAGTGATGGTGTGAAAATTATCCCCTCTTTAATTTCTCTGTTCAGACAACTGCCTTGATTTGTCCTGTAGCAGCTGATGCCCTCTTAAGGACAGGACTTTACCCCCTTTGCACAAGGCAGCCTGGCCCAAGCATGGAGGTGATGCAAACAAGGACCAACCCAACTTAGGAGCACAGTGGTGCTTTGGGCTTCAAAGTGTGTGGCCTATAAATGACCAGGGAGAAATGCTTGTACCCTACCCTATGACCACACAGCATGCAAGGGCTGGAAGTAAGCCCAGGAACATGATTATCAACCAAAATCTGCAGCTTCTGCCACACATAGAGGTGCTCAGAGCAAATACCACCATCCATATGTCAAGGAGCTGAAAATCCAGCTGGAGACGCCCACCCACAGCCCCTCTTTTGCAAGGTGTGGTTACCTCCATGTGTCTATATGTGTTTAGCTGCTTGCATAAGGTAAAGGGCTCTCAACATCCTCATAAGCTTCTCTGTAATCTGTATGAAGAGTAAGTCACCAGGCAATGTATCTGTGGGATAGCTGGGATGTTGTTCCACTCTTCCTTTGAGTCTTTTAAGCTTGAAACTTGAAAACATGAGAAAAGAAGTGGTGAATGTTTGTCAGCTTGATGCTAATGAAGTAAAAAGTACACCAGAAATGTTTGTGGGTTTTGGGATTTTTTTTTGTTGTTGTTTTTTAGGTTTTTTTTTTTTTAAGGGAATATTTCAAAATAGCAAGATGTTATTTATCTGTGGATGATAAGGAAGATAGACAGCGTGATCCAGTGGATTCAGCACCGGCACAAAGCAGAACTAGAGTATCATGCCAGTGGGAAGACAGGTAGAGCTTGTACATGCTGCAGGCCTGACCTTCTCCCTGCCTGTCGAGAGCTCTATTGACATCCTCTCCTGAGCAGTGTGGACTGGCAAATTTGGCTCAGGAGAACAGTTCCTTAAAAAATAGCCACAAAGATTGGTTGTCCTGCTTGCTACCAAATGCCAGTGGCTCTTACACCCCTGTTAGACGTTGTGTGCAGTACAAACACAGCCATAACAGGGAGATGGATCCCTAAGAGAGACATTTTCCTTTACAGTCCATGAATGAGGCTTACTTTTTATGTGTCCTGCATGCAAAAACGGAGTCTGTTTTAATCTCTAGCAGATTTTTCTTTAATTTCTGGAATAGGTGGCAACTTGTGATACTGTTTTTCAGAAGGTTGGTTAGAACGGGGTGGGGGATTAAACTGATTCTCTATTTCCCATTAACTGCCTTTTAAAATTTCTCCAAGTGAAAGGCTACCAGCCTGCTGCTTAGTGACTAATAAATTTGATTCATCCTTACTCCCCACAGGGTTATCCTCCTTCTTACTAATGTTTGACATTTTACTTTTTAATTAAAATCACCCTCCAAGCAGCAAACCACTAAGAGAATGACAGATATTCTTACTGCAACAAGATAGAAGCAAAAGGGCAATTCTCTAACTATAGCTTCCAAAGTGCCTCTCACTTGTGCTCTACGTGACCACATGATATTTTTGTGCATGGGAGAGACAAAGCAACACCTTTCTTAACATCCAGGGTACTTCCACTGTCCCAAGATGCAATCATTTAATGTCTGCATTTCAGTAGGAGCAACTGGGGCTTGGGAGTAGCGGTGCTCGGTTGGTGCTATGCGAAGACACATAGAAAGCTGTGTAGTGTAAGAGAAGGGAAGGAGGGCAAAGACCAAACTAATTCAAAGCTGTGAAAAGCAATTGCAATGAAGATGCTGTAAACTGAATGGCAGCTGGCTGCTGGCTGCCCCAGCCATCACTAAAGGGCTGGTTTTATGAGACCTCCCTGCAGAGAGGAGCAGAATGAGAAGGTGAGAAGGACCAGTAGATAGACCTAGTGGACAGGCAGCGAGAGGGTGTTTGTGTAAGGGCCTGTACTAATGAGCATGTTAAAATATCATCACAAGAAGCTGAAGAGCAGGCAGCAAAGCTGGTGTTGGTGATAGCTCAGAGGAGATGGCTGGTGGGAGATGAAGCGACCAGAGTGCATAAGTGAAGGTGTGAGGCACAAGGGGCTGGAGATCAGCATTACAATGGGCTTGGAAGGAAGAGGAGGTGATGCTGCCAGAGAGGATGGATACCTTTTGCAGAGGTGAATTCATAGGCCTTGAGAAGAGGAGTAGCAAATGCCTGGAAAAGTGCTTTGACTGTCTGTCTGAACGGGAAGAAGGAAAACCTGAAAAGATAGTGACAGAAATTTTTTTTTAACTGGCCTGTACCTAAGGCAGTGAAAAGATAATCCTTGGAAGATGCCATTCTGGGGTACAAAGCTTGATGATAGAAGTTGGTGAAGCTAAAGGAATAAGGATGGATGCAGGCAGAGGGATAGAGCAGTGCTGCAAATACACTGGGGATCTGATGCCTGACTCTATATGGAGAGAGAGGAGGGAAAGGCATCGATCCAGTGGCTTGAGAATGGCGTCAAACCCAGAACAAGCCTTCTGCTTGTCAACCTTCTTTAGCTCTGAGGGAGAGCCCTGGTGACACTTGCCTGGGTGCTCACAATAAGCCAGTTTTTCTCAGATGACAGTGACTGGATATGTGTGATGTCAAAGATGCCATCGTTCCTCATGCAGTCTGAGCAGGTGGTGATGCTGTGAGAAGATAGTGAGACAGCCTATGCCTCGCTTGTCTCTGACCCAACACAGAATCATCTTGACTCTCAGTGGCCTCTCTTCTTTCATCTCAAACACAGCAACAAAAAAGTATTTTTCTCATAGGTATTGTGTCTGCTGGATTGAGGATTTTATTTCAAATCTCTCTAGAAAAGACAGTGCAGAAAAAACTTGCAAATTCCTGTGAGTTACAGGCTTGTCTGGGCCTTTCTGAATTGTGATAGGAACCCCAAAGAAAGAGTAAAGAAATGACAGCTCCATTTCAGGAGATATTGTGGCTGCCCTCTAGGAGATGAACAGTGAAATATATGACTTCTGAAGAGAAGCAGAGAAGGAGAAGGCTTAGATATTTCCATGTGAATAAGGTAATAATGGCTAAGGGAGAAAGCTGAAGACAGACAGCAAAGCTTTGTATTCAAAGCTCACTGCCTCTCCTTTCTGGGACAGAAAAGTCAGAGAAATATGGTAGTTCCTCTTAACCAGCTTAAATGATCCATGTTTCAGCATTGCCAAAACCAAACAATCAAGCGGGACTAACTGATCTCCAGCTCCAGAGAGAGAACTGGTTTTGGTTTGCTGGAATAGCTGGTAGACAGTAAAACCCTGTAGCATGTTCTCTTGGTGATGACAGCTCAGTGAATAGAAGGTGTTATAAGAAATAGTTTTTGTGTCTCCCCCGACTCAATCCAGAGGGAGGGAATATAAGGAAAATGGTGGAGCTGCCTCCTTCCATTGGGAGGTCTGAATTTTGTGCAGAGGAGGAGCTTGTGTCAATCCTGGCAGAACTGTGAGGGCTTCCAAAGGACCACCACTGCGCGTCTTTGTGTGCTTATGGCAGAAAGGATCCTGGCTGTTTTCAGAAGCAAGTTTCTTTCAAGGGGATTTGTGGGTCAAAATTGGAAGGGAGCGTGGATACTTTGCCAGGAGCTCGGAGTGCACATACGTGCATGGAAATGGGGAGCAGACACACTCTCAGAACAGGTACAGTGCTGTGCAGATTCCCACCCTCCACTGATCATCCCTCTGGCCTGTTGAGTCATGGGTTAGTCCACGCAGATATGCGGAAGGGAAGAAATCCAAACTAGCTAAACAATCTGAATTTAAAGTGGATTGATTAAATTGCATTAAATTCCTGTGTAGATGTTCTTGTTCAGAATTAAAGTAAGATAAGTCTCATAAAGGCCAAGTTAATTCCAAGTAAGATAAGTCTTATAAAGGCCAAGTTAATTCTGACGGAGAATGCATACGTAGAGATTTAATGCATTTTTAACTAATCCATTTTAGCAGTTAATTCAGATTAACCGTACTCAGTGTTCCTCTCTGGGAAAGCCCTTCAAGGGAACAAGGCATGGAAAAACACCAGGCTCCAAGTACAATGTTTTTAACCATCCAGCACTGTCAGTTCCACAGCAGATAATCACACTCTGCCTGAATCAACTGGTCGCCCGCAGACCAACCCGTGTCGCTGCCGTTGGAGGGGACGGTGGTCCTGGGAAGGACGTGCCCTGAGTATCCTTCCTTCTGGGAAGGTGCTCTGGGAGACACTGCAGCATGCCGAGGAATTTTGATTGTTAGTGTCTGTGCTAGCAAAGTGCATCCTCCTCACAACGAGCGTGGTGTCGGCTGATACCTGTGCCTGCTCCTCGCTGGCGTGCGAGAGAGGTGGGATGCTGTGTGAATCTTAATGGTTTCCTTCCTATCTAGAGTGATGTAGTCTTGGGCCAAATCCTGTCTTTGCTCCTACGTGTAAACTGAACATTGCTTAGCCCCGTGCAGTCTCTTCTTTAGTTTAAAAAGTCAAACTCTGGAGTTAAAGCTTTATTGTTGATTTAAAAAATATATTGCAAGCAATAACTTAAAGGGAAATAGGAGATTATGAATAAATAATAAGTTGCCTAAATAATAAGGTCCCTAGGTGCCCAGGGAAAATACAGCAGTTCATAAATACAGTTAAGAACCCAGTCGTACAATAAAAAGAAAGGGTATAAAAATGGAGATGACTAAAGCAATATGTGTGCAGAGGAATAATAATCTACCGTGAATTAAAATATGCAAGTATTGGGGCCTAAATTGCTTTTACTACTCCATACATTTTTTTTAAAGTACCTAGAGGCCTTCAGGTATGAGTGCAAAAATAAAAATGTTATTATTATGGATTTTGGGGGGCAGATGAGTTGGAACTCAAGGCTGTCCCCTGTGCCTTAGCTCTATTTCATGTGGTTAAATGCATTGGGCCAAATTTATCCCTGGTCTGCTCTGTTTACTGTTGAAAGCACTTTAGAAAAGTGCATATTAAAGCTATATCTAAAGAAGAACTAAATTCTGAACAGGCATTCAAAGCAAGGCAATAAAATCCAAGATGTTCTCTCAGGTCAGTTTAGTTTTGGGTGAGGGGAGTGATTGCTCAGTCACTTTGGTCCAGTGACTCTGAAACAACAGTGCGTGAAAAAAATGGTGACAAAATAATGTCTTCATGGGGGAGAAATGCTAATGCTAATCACTGGCTAGGCTGCTTCTTGGTTTTCACTCCTGGATTTTAGCCTATTTTTTTTCACTGGTGGTTATTCTCTTCCAGTGACTGCCAAGGCAACTCTTTCTCCCTGTTTTGCAGGGTAATTTGGGGCAAAGATTTTTGCTGCATTATGAAGTTCACGTAAGAAAATTCTTTGTGGTGCCTGTGTGCAGCAGCCTGCAAAGCAGCTGTGGCTTTCACGCTGACTGTGAGGAAGATGGGACTGAGCCATGGAAGACTACACCAGGACCGTGGTACCTCTGATGCATTTGCAGTCCAGAGGCACCCTGAGCCAGGTCTGTGATTTCTTCATCTATTTTGGATTCACCACCCATTTGCTTCAGAGGATTGGGCCCTTCAGGAATAACCTGCAGGACTTTAAGGAGGTGTGACAATATGTAGGGAAGGTTAAAGGAAAGGAGGGGTAGAACTCACTTTCCTATCAATTACTTTATCCACATTCAAGCTCTTTTTACAGGACTTGGTAACTCCTGTGTCCAAACCAGCCAGTTAACGCTTGTGTAGAGGAGCTGACATTCTCCATAGACTGACTTCTTGAGGAGCTGTTTGCCTGCAGCCTCCAGGTCCAGCTGCATTGTCCTCTTCCTTTAGGTCATACCCAGAGCCTCACATGGTAGGGCTGCAGCCACGTGAAAGTCATGATGGCTGCCAAGCAGGGGCATATTTGGAAGAAGTGGAGCCGTCTGGGAAGGGTGTGAAATGTCCCCCCAAAGAAGAGAAAAGCTACAGGCAATGGGATGTGGAGAAGGTGCTTGCTTACTTGTACCAGTGCTGCTTGTTACTCCACAGCAATGAATTACAGGAGAGCGGCCAAGTAGCTGATGCTGGGGCTTTGTAATGTCTAAAAGCATCTTGTGTGTTTTTGGAACTATGTTTTCAACTTGATGTTGCAGAGCGTGGCATAGCCACATATGCCAAGTCCCAGTTTATTGGAGGAGGAGGAAAGGACTTGCAGCAGCGGGCGACCGAGCTCACAGCACTGTTTGCGGTGACTTGGCTTCTATGTGCAAAGTAGAATTGCACCTGAATCGGTTCATATTCAGCACCACAGCCCAGGTTTGATCCCACAGACTGCTCTGTTTGGCTGATGGGAAGGAGCTGGCAACTGGGTCTCAGTTTAGTGTTTGCTCAGCGCTTGTGCAGTGGCTTTTTTAGCGTGTGTGGGCTGCACAGTGCAGCACAGACCTTCATATCTGTGGGGAGGAGCATGTGGTGCAGGGGTGAGTCCGTGGCACTGAAATCATCACTGCTGAGTACCCAGAGAGAGAAATGGTCAGGGACAGAGCTGGGAATAGGGGTCACCACAATAAAGTTATAGCACAAAAACTCTGGTAAGAGACTGACCTAGTCCATGGCAGGCAGCAGAGTTGGAAGATGTCATGCTCGTGGCATTTTTGCTCCCTGGAGGAGCAGGGAGCCTCATGCAGCCACTTTGATGTTTCATCTTATTTTTCTCCCTCAAGTTCTGTGCTCTGTGAAGAAGGAGTAGGCAGGGTTCGGTCTTGGCTGACCCCGGTTCACATCTGTACCATTGCAGGGCCTGTGTGTGTGAGAGTTAAACGCTGTGTAGGGAGTTGATGGGGGTGCATATCAGAAAAGGTATCTATCTTTTCTGGATGCTCTTGGGTGCATTAGCACATAGTACTTGTCTTTTGCCTTTTATTTCCTTTAGTTAAAAATGTCCCTACTATTTGCTGTACAAGCAGCTTATGCATCATATGGCTTAGACTGGGTATCCTGCACTTCTTTGGAGAGAGGTTCTTGACCTCAGCACAGACCCTGTGTTTTTATCAGCAAAACTGCTGCAGTGTCCAGGGGGCATAAGGGGAAGCTCAGTTTTCTGTTTCCTTTAAACTATAGAGATCGCCCAGGCTAAAAGGATTGAGGTGTTTTCAGAGGTACACAGACATTTTTGGGATGGCTGCTGTGCTGAGAGGTTTGACTCCTGTGGATGATGCTCCACTGCTCTGCCTCAACACGAGCTGCTTGCCAGTAGTCAGTTCGCTCCTCATGAGATCAAGGCAGAGCTGACACTGATTTTCAAAGCTGTGTGGCTGCAGACTAGAGCAACTCTCCAAATCAGTCCTATGTGGTTTCCCATGGAAATCATTCCACGGGCTTTTGTTGGTTACGAGTGTGAAAATAAGGCTGTCCTCTCAGCCAATTCAAGGCCTTCTCATCCTTCAAGCTGAGAAAGGGCCTTTCTTATCATATCCTGCTTTTAATCACAAAAGCGTGCTGTTTCCTGACAGAGGTTGCTGGGAGCAGGGCTGTCTGTATTTTGCCTGTGTAGCAACAGAGTTTTGTTAAAACTGTGAATCAAGCAATTGGAACAAGAGAAGAAAAAATTGCCCAAAGTTTCCTTGCGAAACTCAGTGACGCAAAAGGAGCGGCTTTCCATCAGCTCTGAGCACATTCACTCTCCAGTGATTTAAACAGTATCATTGCTTTGTCCCCTGATGAAAGTGCTCCCAAAACCAGGGAAAGGCAGATTGAGAGCAGGCTGCCCTGACCGACCCAGCCTGAGACCTGGCCTCACCTGTACCCAGGTGCCGCACTGACTGGTGTGAGGGAAGAGCGGGTCGAAATGCAGCATTGCCACCCACGCTGAGGGTTCTTTGGTGCCTTCACTCTGTGCTCTGCCAGAGCCTGGACCAACCTGTTCAACATGGAAGGGCAGGGGTGGCTCAGGCACACTGTGCTGTGAGAGGGGATTATTGAAATAAGCCCAGCAAACATTTTTTTCTGTTAACCCACCAACTGTCCAGAGGGACTCCCAGCCTGTGCAAGCCCTTCCCTGCCATCTTTGTGGGCATGTCCTCTACTGATGTGGGCATCAGGAGCTCACATCTGGGCTCAACAGCTTTTCCCCTTTAGTTGCTCCTGGCATTAAAGCCTGTCTTTCTGCTCCCGTTTCTGTCCAACAAAAGGACGAGTGATGTTTTTCCCCTTGCACAGGTGGGTTATGCAGATGGGAAGGTAAAGCACTTTGCAAAAGATAAATCCCGTGGGCATCTTGTTTTGTAGAGCCTTGTGCCTCACACTGGATTTGAAGCATGGAGAGCTGCCACTCTTCCAGGTCAGAACCCCAAAGCATCTGCCTGGAGAATGGCAGCAGTGGGAGTGACACAACTCAGGCACGGTACTGGGAGATAGATGCGAGAAAGGGAGAAGAAAAGGCAATACCACCTCATTCTTGCCCATATCCCTGTTTTCAGATGGTAAGTTCTGCTGAATTTCCTTGTGGGAGGGTGGCAGCAGTGTACCCAGGGTGTCCTTGTGGGTCACAGCAGCTGCTGTGGGCTGCAGAGCAGCATGGTGGGCTGGCTGGATCAGGGAGTGTGCTTGTAGGAGAGACCAAAAGTTTACATTTGTTCAAGCAAAGTGAAGAAGCATGGGACTGAAGAACAGTGGGTGCTGCCATATAACCACCATAGCCCCAAGTCTAATGGATAATAGAGTCATTAATTCTGCAGATTAACTTGGCCTTGGGGTTCATGGAAATGACATCCACCTCCTTTTTTTTTTTTTTTGTTTTGTTTTGTTTTTGTTTGTTTGGTTGGTTGGTTATTTTTGTTTGTTTGGGGTTTTTTGTTTTGTTTTTGTTGTTGTTGTTTTTTATTGTTTTAAGTTCAAACTGTGGAACGAGGGAGCATAAAAAAACCCCAAGCTAATTAGAGAGAAATCAGGAGAAAAGAATCAGGGAGAAAAGAGAGACAGTCTGAGCATTAATGAGACTGATTGGGGAAGAGGATGTGACAAGCTCTTCAAAAGCATTATTGTCAAATGTGTCACTGTTTCATAGATGGCTAGCGCTACCTTTGAGCTTCACGCTGATAGTTAATGATTTGAAACTATAAAAAGATTGAAAAGGTAAAAGGGAAAATGGCAAACTCAACTGTATTTTAATGAGAAACCCCCCTCCCCCCCCCCCGGTTTTTCTCTTTTTCCATGTGAAGAAGCCTTGGAAAGTACAAAAAAAGTTAACTTTCCTTCTGCCTGCTTGCTCTCTCGAGGCAAAAAATGTTTACAGAGGAGAAGGAAGAGTGCAGAGGTCCATCTGTCTTGCTCTGACCACCATCCATCTCCCCTTCACCAAACCATCAGCTCCTCCATCGGCTGTCAAGCGGTGGTGGGGTTGTGGCTGTACAGGCAGAGGGCTGACAAAAATAAGCTGAGATTGATGGAAGTGACAGCTATAGCTCTTGTTTGTTTTTTTGTGACGTGCTGAGCAGAAGCAGTCTTCACACTGTGAAATGTAACAAAGAAATCTAAAGTGATTACGCGGGTTCATTTGTCAGTATCACTGCTCCAGCTATTGCTGTGTGCGACAATGAGATGACAAGGCATTTATTGCTGATGGTTGGTTATTAGCTGCATTATAGGAAACATTAGCACAGTCTAGGATACATAGACCAGGGAGACAATAGCTTTCTGGGCTCCAAACTCAGCAGGGTGGCCTTGTCATTAGATTTGGTAGTACCAATTTAATTTTTCTAGAAATAAATTGAAAGGAAACTTTGAAAACTGAATCTGTAACCCTGCATTTACCTTAAGACTGATGAGCGTGTTTTCTTTGGATGCTATGCAGCTCAGCAGGCCAACAAATCTGCAAAGAAAGATGCATCAGAAAAGCCTAATGACACATTGGCTCCTGTCTGATCCCATTGCTGCCTTCCAGCCCTGACCTCCACTGTGCCCCTGCTGCTGCTGGGAGGGACCAGGTTCTTCTCAACCAAGTCACCTGTTGAAGGCACAAGGAGAAAAGGCAAGAGGCATTTGTAATCTTTTATTATGATCTTTGTCCTGCTTTTCTTATCTTTCTCAGATTCATCCAGTTTTTGCTTGTCTTGCCTGGGTCCTTTAGGGTCAGATCTTGGTTTCTCTCCCATCCTTGCAAATGGCTGTGTAGAAGTCACTGGAAGTATTTGACAGCAAGGGCTAAGTGGGGAAAGTAAAGGTTTGGCATCCCTGGGACGTGACTGGATGACTGCCATATTTATTAAGCTGTAAAAGAACAAGTGTGTCCTATGGCAAAAGCTGTATTTGCACAGCGATGTGAAGCCAACCCTCAGTTCTGGGGTGAAGTGCCTACTTTTTGCAGCCTTTCAGTACTGAGTTTTGCAGTAAAAACAGAAATTCTCGTGGCGGCTCCTTCTTTTCAAAGAAGGTTTTTATTATCTAATTCATTTTTGTATTAACTCAGTGAGCAATATATTCCCTGTTTCATTTTTTCTGACACTCAGCTTCAGTTTATTTTGTGCTACCCTCAGATTTCCAGAATGCCCCAGATTTTGGCACGGACGGCACTTAAATAAACTCTAACAGTTGTCCTGGGAAAGTTGGAGGTTTTGACAGCTGCATGAGGGATCATGGGACTTGAGCCCATAAAATACCAGTGTAAGGGGAATTACAGTGTTTTAAAAAATGCTATCACTTGATAACATTGTAAATAGCAAAAGGAGCTGGATTTCAAAAGATTCAGGCCCAAACCAAGTATCTTTGAATCCAAAAGTGAAATTTTGCTGTAAAATCTTCATCAGCAGATTTAGGTAAATCAGATGGAGGAAAGAAAAAAAAAAAAAAAAAATCATGTTAGGAATTTTTCCATATTCTTTGCCCTACATGGTGTCTGCCTAGCAATGAATTTAATCTAAACTGTTTATTATGTATCCATTGGCAATAGTGGTAACCCGAAAAGATTCAGTCAGACTCGGAGCCTGAAGATTCCTAAGTCAGGCTTTGGGGGTTTTTTAGCATTTTTGAGGTTAAAAGCAAATAATAGTAATTTTCTTTTAAAATTATGTTTACTAAATGTCTACGAGAACTCGTATTGTCAGCTCACTTACTGAGCAAGGGGATTTTGCCCTCCACTAGATACACTCTAGGCCATGTCATCTGCCTCTGCCCAGCAATTAATTTTGCCCTGAACTACCAAACCAATACTTTTTGCCCCAGTTTCTACATCAGTGTGCCTTTCTCTCATTTCTGCTCTTGTGTTAATTTTGTCTTCTCTTGACTTCCAACTTCCTGCTGAAATGCTGGGATTTCAGTGAAATCAGAAAAACAGGGGAGGTGATAGCACTGTGAATCACTTTCTTTTCGATTAAAGAACGTGTGCCTGCTGAGCTGGGGGCCCTGGAAAACAAATATCCCCCCAGAAGATGGACAGATGGGAACACCTATGATCCAGCTTCCAAATGAGCTTTATCTTAAAGAAATAGAGCAAATAATTCAATACTTGAAATATTAATAAAATAACAATAATAATAACAACAATAAAAAAATTATACCCCTCTACCCATGAGAGGTTTTGAAAGGGTAGCTGATAGGTCTACATCTGTGGTGGCAATCCAGAACTGAATAAGGGTGAGGTATCTCTTGAGGCCTTAAAGTTGAAACTTCTCACAGAAGAGGCATCTAAAGTCTCCAAAAAGAAAGCAATCTCTGTTTGAGAGCATACAGGCATTTCTGACGAGTAGGGTCTGATGAATCAGCATTTCAGCTAGGGAGTTAATGCAGCATTTGGCAGCTACACTTTAAAAAAAAAAAAAAAAGAAAAAAAAAAAAAAAGGAAAAAGCCCTTTGGCATGAACTTTGCTTCTGAGATATATGCAGTGTGTCTTTGACAAGTGGGATGGTTTTTGAAGTTATAACGGAGGCTGTTTTAATTTGGGGGCAGGATCGTTAAGGAACACGGTTTAAAAACATAGATTTTGTTCCCTCTGGCTGTACGCTGTGCTTCACACTGAACTTGGCAAAGCCAAAATAGAATCCAAGAGAAGGTATCTGTATTGTGAGATAAAATGCAGCAAAGGCTGCCTGCTCTATGGCTCTCAGATCAGATAAGGGCTGCATCTCGCATACTCACCCCACAGTGTAAACTGGAGTTAAAGGTATTAAGGGCTATGCTATGATGATGTGTCAGAATTTAATTTAAATCCTCCTGCAATCAAAAAGACCAAACCTTTCAAATCATTAGTCATTAAATATCAGTTGGCACCAATGGAGTTTTGTTGTCTAAAATGGAAATGGTGGAAAATGACATCAGGAAGCAGTTAGCAACCCTGTGTGTTGGTCTCACCTTTTATCACTGCTGTTTCGCCCAGCCAGAGGCACATCTCTGTCTTTGTAAAGACTAAGCCCTGCTTCTGCTTGCTCTTCTCGCAATTTTTATAAGGAATATTAAGTCTGGCTTCAATATACAAGTTAGACATGAAGGGCAATGCCTGCATTTCAACGAGATTGAAATGTTAGACAAAAACTTAGACCTCAGATCTACCAGAATTTGTACACAAGAAAGCACCAAGTAACTGATGACACACTGATAGAAAATGGATTTTTTAAAAAATGAAATATATATACTTTATTCCCCAGTGTGATGCTGAATTTGTGGAGTAAAATAATGACCAGCTATCCACTGCTAACAAGACACAGGGGTTGCAGACAAAGTTTTTTATTGTTACTATTAATCATTATTTGTGTTGCGATGGGGTCTCTGAAGGCCTAGTAAAACCAGGTCACTGATGAACCAGGCACAACAACTATGGAGAATTTGTAGCAAGAGCCACAAGAAAGAGCTGTTTCATAAAAGCAACACGGTGAGCTGCTGTGGAGAACGTCCAGCATGAAGACTGCAGCCCAGTGCCAGTGGCAGCCCCTGCCTGAGCAATGTGGGTGCTCCCCCAAGCTGAGCTGTGGTGAGACTGCAGGACCCAGCTTAACTTCTCTCCCCAACGCTGGGCTGGAAAATGTGGTTGAGTGGCTTGGAGGTGGCACAGCAGCCTTTAACGGGGGGCTGTGTATTTATTCACCCACGGCACATCCAGAGGTGGGCTCTGAAACACCTGCAGCCCACCAGCCACACAGGGTCTGCCTCCTTCCCCAGGCTGTTTACTTTCCTGCATGCACGTGCAAAAGACACCGGCGGGGAAAATCAAAGAATTTGAATATTTGTGTCTGGTGGATGAAAACAAAACTCATTGTAGCAACGTTGCTCAGGATGACCCATTGGAATTTTGCTTTTAAAGGTCAGGTGGAAAAAAACCCTGCTTTGCTCCTTGTAGGAAGGAGAGTTTAGCTGTAAGGTCACATTGTTTTCACACTCTTGGAAATGTTGCTTCCACCCTTCACAGAGAATGTAAATCAAATAAAAAACCACCCAGCAGGGTTATCAGGGTAACACTAAATCAACACCAGCAGCAACTGCTAGGGGTGAATGTAAAATGTACAGTGAGGCGTCTGTCTGTTGCTACTGAGAGACTAACAGGCTCTTCAATTAAAATGTGCAAAGTCCAAGATGCTTACAGGTTGGGTTGTTGGTTTTTTTGTTTTTTTTTTTTTTTTTTTTTTTTTTTTTTTTTTTTTTTTTTTTTTTTTTTTTTTTTTTTTTTTTTTT
>JANHGN010018906.1:0-115235 GCA_024605025.1 Megaceryle maxima | reverse complement strand
AGTACACTAAGGTTTGTTAATGAACTGAAGATGCTTTTTTTTTTTTTTTTTTTTTTTTAAGGTAGAAAGCCCTAAATCTTTCTGAATGTTTGTGGTTATTAGGGAGTTTCTAATGCTTTTCATAAATATCTAGACCACCTCTGTTAACAGGGTGTTAAGTAGTTGCTAGATTCTAACTTTTCTTTTTCAGTGTAATTGGGAATATTTAGGATATGGGCTTTCTCAGTAGAAAAGCTAGAAAAAAAAATATGTACAGTATTCCCTTTTGTCTGCCTTTAGGCTTTGACTCTATTAGAGCAGAGATTATATTCTATTTTTTCACTTGTACATAGCCAAGTATAAATATACTGAAGACATAGTAGGGACAGAGGAACATCACACGAATATATCTACTGTAAATTGTATTATGACATTCAGCTGCACTTCTTTCTGACATAATTTCTGACAGTGATGATATACAAAGGTAATTGTGCAAGTTAAGTTCCTCTCTGCATACCTTATCTTACTGCCTGTTAGTGAATGAAATAACAAGTTTCTTCTTGTTCTTTTTGAATTATGTGTTGAAAACGTGTAACTTGTAATTTGAACTTACACAAGTTCTCTGTGGACAAACTAATATCTCCTGTTATAGAAAGTTAATAGGGTAGGAAATTTTGTAGCTAAACTAGTTATTCTGAAAAAGATTTTTCAGGGAAATACCCAAAAATAGTTACTTCTTTTGGTTTTCATTATTGAATTACATTCTTATATATTTTATGGTTTAACTTGAAGGAAGTGACCTATGTAGAGCAGTCAGTGAAAGATCACAGCCATACAGTCACATCTTTCAGCTTCCAGGCTTCAGCTGGCATACTCTTTATCCCCCATACCATCTGCTAACTGGTAGAGCTTTGTGTGGTTTTGCCTGAATTTCCTGCAGCACTGGGACAATGTCCACTGAGTCCAATAACCACTGAGGTTGCTGGTCAGGAGTGAAGTAGTTATCACTTCGTAGTCCCAAGTGCTGAGCTCACCACAGCGGTCCAAAGGAAGGACAAGCAAGGTAGTTAGTGTATTGTTATGCCTCTTAATTGGGATGTTATGAGGTAAAAAAAAAAAAAAAAAAAGGAATAAATTGTTAAAGAATGGTCATTTTGATAGAAATACATTACACTGAATGCCAAAACCAGTATGCTGTTGACAAAAAAAAAGTCACTGTAGTCTTATTATCTGCTATATTTTTGAGTTAAGTTTTCAGATTCTAAATTCATTTATTTATGAATTGAATTCTGTTAGTCCTGCTTTTCTATACTGTTTTCTAGGTGGAATTTTCTAGTTGATTTCATAAGTGTTCTGGATTATGGTCTCTGTTAAAAGATGTTATTTTAAAGTATGCTGCACTAGTTTTTACAGCACAGTAACAAAACGTATAGGAATAGAGAATGAATGTGCCCAACAATGTCACACAGAAATATTCTTATATGAACTATGAGTGTTTTGCTGGGTGTTATTTAGCATTTTGGAAAACAATGGGAAATGTTTTTATTGGAATGAAAATATAAAAACAAATGTCTTTATCACTCACTGTCCATTCTAGTGACATGAGTCCCAACAATTCTATCTGGCTGTTCCCTGTTCTGCTGACATCTGAGAAGTCCATCATTTTCCTAAACTTTCATGACATTTACATATCGCATTATGGTAGCTTTTACAGAATTCAGAGAAACTGATTTAATACTTGTTTTTTTGTTTATTTGTTCTGTGCCAGCCTGAGGCCGTTATTCATTTATCCTAATTCTGTAAAGGAATACAGGGGAAAAAAAAGAAATCTATAAATACAGTGAGTGCTTCACTAACTTCCTGATATTATCAAAAAATATTTATACACCACTGTGGAAGATTATTAGCAACTTCAGTTATGCTTGTTTTTATCACATACGTAAAACATCCTTTTATATGCAGTTGTTAGCTGTTAGATTCTGGTGAGGTTTATGTTGTGCTGGCTGCCTTTCTGAACTCAAAAAATGACATAACTTCTGTGCCAATATATTTACACCTCTTAAAAACTGTGTGTTTACACAGTGGGTATTAACTTCCTGTCATGTGAAAGAGGATGCAGGCAAGTAGAATCCTTTTCATTTTAGCTTGAGATAGTTTCCTGTGTTGGTATCTTGGTTTAACCTAGTTTGGTTATCTTGAATCACTAGGAGGGCCAACTCTGCATGCTGGATGCTTCACCTATAAATGTTATTTGCCTCTTGCTTCCAGAGTGTTAGATAAGCATCAGTACAACATTTGATAACTTTAATAAGTCCAAAATATTATGGTAACTGGAAGAGATAAAATCATCACTTTTTCATGATTCACACTTTTTTCTTATAATTGCTGACCTACTTTCAGGAAATGCCTCGTCTTGGATTTCAATAAAATTCTAAAAGAATTGGAAAACAGGTGGTACATAAAATATCTATGTGAGACTTGTCTTTTTGCTACATGAACATGTTGTACTTTTTATTCAGTTTTTTGCTTTCCATCCTTTTTTTCTACCCCATGTATCATCTTCCACATCCAGACTAGTCTTCTTGATGAACAATAGCCTGACCCAGGGTGTATCTGCACTGCTACTGTGATGCAATGCAGAGGTAGCTAAACTTGCTTAGATAGCAGGAAAAAGAGGAGCATGTCTTCAAGAGGAGCATGATAACCAGCATAGCTATTTTCTATATTAAATAATGTCAGTGTATTGTTAAGGTCATTAAAGTTTTGGGGAATATTCCACCTGCTTTCAGTAGTCTTAAATCAGATTTTAATGTCTCTTTAATTCTAACCCTTTCCCAAACCATGTTTTTTCCTGTAGTTTTCTATTTGTTTAAGAAGCAGAATAACACAGCGACTGAACCAAAATATCTGAGCAGTGGCCATCTAAACCAGTGTATAGTTGCCCATTGCAAACTTCCCCATGGCAAGAGATTATTATCTCTATCTGTATGACACCAGTCCAATTAACAGTACTTGGAAACAACAAGCATTTTTTGCAGTTGAGCAAGGCAATAAGCTGTGCTGAACTGCAGAGGTGAATGAAAACATTTATATCTGGCCTCTATGTTCTGTGTAAACTGTATTTCATTTTGAGAAAGAATGGAAATGGCAACACTGCAGCAATTTTAGACTACGTACAGCTTCCATCTGTTCAATGAACTTCCACTGTTGCCAAGGGTAAAGCCATATTTAGTTCAAGAAAAACTCAGAATCTAGTTTCCAGTGTCCGAAAGTAATTGCAATTAGCACATTTTTCATGTGCATCTTATTGTGTGATTTGTTTCATGATGCACCACCACCTGTGTTTTGGTTTAAAAATCTACTTGGTTTAAGATGGACAAATAGTTCGTGGCTGGAAGTTCTTGCCCATAGCACTGTCTGGTAAGAAAGAGCTTTCTCATTTAACCTGCAAATCAGGGGCTCAGTACTGTAGACTCTAGAGAGCACTGTGCAGACTGGCATCAGAATTTTCACTCTAAAATTCTAAGTTTCCATAGGTAGAGCATACCTTAGTTTAGATGCTGTTCTACAGTTGAAAAGATTGAGTTTGACTGACATTTTGACTTTCTCGAAAGAAACAACAGCATTTAGTTTCTAGGCATGTGCAAAGGCCTTTGCACCATTACGGTAAAAAAAAAAATCTCCAAAACTTAAGGTGATAGATATCTTCTCTCTTAATTATAGCTAGAAGTTATCTAGGAGTTATGAATCTCCTGCCTTTTGGCCGGAGCTGTGCTCGTGTTCATTCATTTCTCAAACTTTTCCACTCTAAAGACCAGCAGTCCTCCCTGACTTAGAGCCCTGAGATTCTTCTTAGTTACTCTTACACCCCAAATCCCTTCCCTCCACTGCCAGCATAAAGAGGTGCAAAGTCACTGGTACTGCCTCCCCTCCTTGGTGACTTGGTTTGCTGGGTTCTGTATCTGCGTATTCTGCATATCTGTAGCCTGTGCCTGGTTTGCTTTATGAAGTGCTGGAAGACGCTGTTTTGAGTTTTTACATGTGAAATACCCAGTATTCTATTGCTGAAAGTGTTTCCCTTAGATATGCATTTAACTGTTTTGGTGGTGGTGTGTTTTGGGTTGTGTTTTTTTTTTAATATATATCTAGTGTGTTTTTAAACTTGAATGCTAGATATTTAGGCCTTCTTTCAGCACCATGTGGAAGTGTTTGCCTAAATACAGCTGTAGAAGTACTTGCAGTCAACTTTCAGAAAGTACCAATTGTTGTCATACACCATAATAAGTAAAATGCAGACACCTTGCAGTGTCTCCCAGCACAGGTCATTTTGGGCAACAAATGCACAAAACCCATTTGGGTCTGATGGTTAACACAAAATGATGACTTGTGAAGTGCAGCACAGCACTGGATTTGTTGAGCTTGGGCCAATTCCTAAAAAATCCCAAGGGAGGCTCTGCAACACATTTACCCTCAATACGGAAAATAGTCTTACTAGGATGTACATATCAGGTCTGTGATGGAGTCATATCTGCACGACTCTGCATCCAGCCTAATGTAAAATCCAGAGCAAGGGGAAATGGGTGCAGGGCAGGTCCGTATGCAGCAGAGCTAGAGCTTGTAGGCTGAGATGAACCTGTCCTGGATGCTGTAGAGAAGCAAAGGAGAGCTGTTGTACCGAATTTCCGTATGCTCTGGTTCTGGGGAAACATTGTGGAAACATTTGGACTGTGTATGCATGGAGCCAGATTGGGGTTGGCAGGTTATTAGTTTTGGCTTGAAACACAAATGATTGTACTCCTCCAGGAGCCAACTTTGGATGCAGTTCAGTAGTATTTGTCTAAGGCCCCATACCTAACAGACCCTTTCAGATTCCAGGTTTCTTGTATCCAAGCCTGTGTAAAGCAACCATCCTAATGTGAAAGTTGAGCAACCAGAAATGTTGGTAGAACATGTGCATTCTCAGGCAATACCATTCAATAAACACAGGGACTAGTCAACATGCATATATTTTTTATTCAGAAGGCTATCTTCACTCAAATGCTACTGCTACAATAATGGAACTTAGCAGCATACTTCTGATTTATATGAATTTTAGGATTTTTTCCTAGCACCTTCCTTCATTTCACATATGTTATGAGGTCATAGACAAAAAGACTCAACTGAAATGAATATATGCAATGGGATATTTAAGGTTGCTGTGGGAATGTCAACTCTGAATTTCCTGCTTTTGCTGTGATCAAACTATGGAATGAAATGTTTCATTAATGATAGGTTTTTAACATTTTTTAACATCATTAAGAATAATTTGTTAAATGTAACCCTTTAAACATAGATGCCTCTAACAATCATCCTTTGCCTGTGTACAGTTTAAAGGGCTTTATTTCTAACTCTATTGATAATAACATCGTACTGAGCTCTTGGACCCAAGAAATAAGTTGTTAGTTTTGCTGGAGAAAATAACTGATCAAGAGTAACAGAATTAATGAATGCTTATGAGCCATACATATTTACAGTTTACAATTGCAGAGTAAAAAAGGTTGTGAGTTGTTGTGGAAAACTGTGTCTTTTCTGCATAGTAGGTGTATAGTTACTAGATATCCTTGCTTGAAATAAAAAAGTAGAAAAAATTACAATATAAATTTTGTTGGATGTTGTAATTTTTCTGTTTGCATAGTGCCTAGCTGTGCAGAGGGGTTCTAATGGGACTGATAATGTAGCAATATAAATATATATAAGCACCACAGACAACATTGCTATTTCATACTGACATAGTTCAATTATGTCGTTCTTTCTCATAATCCTAGTGCAATGTATTTATTAATAAAGTTTAGGACAAGAGCTTTGCATCACATTCCTGCAGAATGAAGAGGGAGCAACAGTTTTCATGAAGAAAATAGACCTGTAAAATAGTCACTGTAAACAGTTAAAAAAAGTCAAAACCAACCAAACCAAAAGTCAGTATGTTTATTTAAAACAGACCGCACATTATTTATCCTGTGTTCTGTTGCACTCATCCAGATATCTGGTGTAGAATTTGGGCTTCTCCAAATACCAAGGATGAGATCTGGCCTCAGGAAAGTAGAGATTGACTTTGGTGGGACTAGGGTTTCACCTAGAACAGTTACTCTGAAATTCAGGCTGTATGATTTTATGTCATTTGGTATTATAGATGAGCAATTTTTGGCCCATGATGACTGAAATAAGAGTAGCTATTGTTTCAGTGGGTGTTCTTTGTCAGTTTCTCAGCTGCTTTTGGGTCTTCTTTCCTTGAAGAGGAAAGACTTGAGGAGGAAGTGGGTTACCTTATCTGGCATAACCCTTTCTTGTAGAAAAGGATAGCCAGTCTTTCTCATAGGAAGATAAATGTGTGGTTCCAATCTGTTTTACAGTGGCTCTTCTGTGAGCAGTTGATCTGCTCTCGTATAGTTGTACTTACGGCTGAGAGGGAGACGAAGTCCCAGCATAGATGGAGATTGTGTCAGAGTGCACAGTTACTGAAATTTTCTAATTGTTCCCACATTCACATCTTTCCATTATGTACAAAATGTGTAGTGACCCCATGGAGAGCTGCTTGAGATCATGTAATGGCTGAATTTTAAACTTCCCAGCCAACAAGGGAATACGTTTGAGGTTTTTGCTTTGTTTTTTTTTTTTTTTTTTTTTTGGTCTAAAGAAAAGCAAACTTGGAGGCCAAACTCACCCAGGTTTTCCATTCTGTGTTCATGGAGTCTCTAAATCAAAACTATACTGCAAGCTGGAAGAGGATAGGCAGGAGGGCAAACTTTCAGCAGTTTCAACAAAACTGCTGACTAAAATCTGCATCTATCATCTTGTTATTGAAAAGTATAAGTAAAAGGTGAGAGAAAATTGTGTCTGATATGGGATGTTTAGTTGACAGACAGCTCATTGTAACAGATGTGGCTCCTTTTAAATAGCACTGTAAATGAGATCCCAGAAAGACAAGGACAAAGGCTAGGAGAGAGCACTTAGACTAATTAGACAGAGGAATCCATTTCCTTTTTAACTGAATGCTCCTCTAAATGTGCAGAGATTTCCAAGTTATGAAGTGCAAGCAAAGGATGGAGACAACAGCTATCAGTCCATAATCTGCAAGGCATGGAATAACAATGGTCCTCATTTTTCAACCACTGATCTTCAGGAGATTTTTTTAAACCTGCACATCATCTCCTCACTAAAGGACCTGCAGATTAATGACATGGCTAGAAAGCTTTTAATCTGGTGTGTCTGTGGAGAAATTGTAAAGAAAGGCAAAAAAATGGCCTCAAAATGTGTTCTATTTAAACAATTCACTAAGTAAGTACTGGTAGCCCAGATTTTTAGTTATCCCAAACTTACAGAGGAAATAAGAATCAAGGTAAAAGGCATAGAAATGGTACTGTGTTTTTTACAGCAATCAGCATTCCAGGCTCAACCTGCTTTTCTGGGTGTGCTTTATGTTGGTCACAAGATATTAAAAGCAAGATCCCTTTTACCTGGCTTCACCAATTTCACCACCAGTTATTTATATATTATTACCTTTACAAATGCATATAAATGCAAGGCTTTTTGGATCCTCCTACAGGTAACTTTGAGAGAGAGAGGCATCTCCAAAGTTTGTTTTATCATGTCCAAGCTATGTGGACATATTTCTGTTTCAGATTTTTTTTTTTCACCAGGTATCTGTGCACTTGCTTATTTTTGATCTCTTTCTCTATTCTACCCAAGACCAAAGAGGAGGAATCAAGAAAGGGAAACTCCAGGAGTGACAGACACGACTAATTTTTGTCACTCCTTTTTGAGCTGACCAGGCAGCCCAGATTTCCTGCCTTGGACTTTATGTGGAGTAACCAGTGATTTTTTGAGTTGAGCCTCTTTGGTGTGCAGTTTTGTATAAGTAGTTCTACTTTCTTGGAAGCTGGGGGCATCAAACTAATGGGAAATGTTTCTCAGCTCCCACCTCTATACCTGTTCCACCAGCATTTCCCTGACCTTCTTGAGAGCCCTTATTTGTAGTCATGTCAGTGCTTCTTCAGCCCTTATCTTTGCCAGTGGTGTCTGGTTTATTGTCTTTTGCCCCAGCAATAAGTAGCATGTGTTAGCAGGGCAGTAGCAGTGAAGATGGGACAATGTGGTTTTCAGAAAGCCATAAGAACCACAGCATTGACCCACAGCCTGTGGGTCTTTAGGCTGGTTTCTGTCACATATTATAGCCTGGGCTGCAGTGCATTTACACTGCTGCTGCTGCCTGTGCCAGCTGCATTGACCAGGATGGATATAATAGTGTTAGTGAAAGACTAACTAAAAAGTCTGGCAAGAGAGAGAAGTGAGGAGAAATAGAAAGTAATTGTTCTCTTTAAGGGAAAAAGCCTCAACTGTTCCTCATCTCCCTTTTCAGAGCTAGCTCCTCCAACGAAGAGCAGGAGTGGGAGCAGGGAACGAGGAGCCCTGCTCCTTCCTACGCCTCCAAATATAGGAAGAATGTGTAGGATAGGAACATTGTTTTAGGAAGGATTTGCTACTTCTGGGCTGTGCTGCTGGGAAGTAAGAGAGCATTTAACCCATTTGAGGTGGAAGTTTGCAAAACCTTTTGCCAGTATGGCAACAGGCAGCTTTCTAGATAGTCTGAAGAATAATACGGTGTCTTAGTAACGTTTGAGACAAACAAATGTGGGTTTTTTGAGCATAAGATCTGCCAGACTCTTGCCAGTGGTGCTTAACAGGCAAATTGCTTAACAATTACAGGAGGGGTTCTGCAACTGGGATCTGTGCAGGTGCAGGCTCCTGGTTATAGGCCAGGCTGATTTTGCAATGCCACTGGCTAGAATTATTTTTAAAGGAAAACGTGATGGAACTGAATTTGAGTTGTTTCTGTGGGTATGTGTGTGTACCCATATGTTTATATAGCCATGCCTATAAGTGTGTGTGGGCGTGTGTGAACATAGATACGAGTGTGTTTGAACTGTACATTAGCAGTATTTGGAGTGGCATAAAAGGATCGCCAGGGTTGCTGGTGATGAATTAATCCCAATAGATCGAGTGTAGTTTGGTAACTCTGAAACAAAACAAAGCCACCCTCAGCATGGAAGATTAACAGCATGTGGCATGGTGAAAGAATGGATGTTAGCAACTCGGCAAAGTTTGTATTTTCAAATAGCATGGGATAACGTGAGCGCAAAAGTGTATTGCAAGCGAGAGCTGGGCGTGGGTCAAGATAACAATCTCAGCTGGATTTCTCCCCACGTCTGGACAGGACGTCAAGCACACAGGGCAGTATTTTTTTGGACTCAGCAGCTTGTGGACTTAATTTGCTTACACCGCTGTGGAATAGGAACCATACATTTATCTGTCATTTTTATCAGAGGCTGTCTTAATTGTTACACTAAGAGAACTATCTGCAGAATAGATTTTGGTGACAGATGTCCTGTGCTTTGCTGTTATGTAAAAAGCCACCTTACCTTCTCTGTCAGCTGTATCTGGCTATAATTAGAAGAAATAATATCTGTCAAATAATTGGTTATGGAGATTTTGATTCATTTCCTGAGACAATTCCACTCCTGTGCCACTTCTCAATCTCCCTGTGATTTCTTCATTTTCTCATTTGGGGAGAACTTCCAATTAATTAGACTCCAAAATCTTGCGAACAGCTTTGTGAATTACGTGGTGAGTTTTATTTCCTTAAACTTGTGAGATACCAGTATAAGCAACACATGTTATTCTCAAAATGTGTCCTGGAAATTATATAGCACCATTGCTGCTGAAAGTGGGAAAAATATGGTAAAGCATCTTTCTTGAAAGTTTATTTATGATATGAATAAGGATGGTACTAGTTTATGAGCATTGTTAGCCTGCTCTGCTGCTTGGTCATGCATCAAGCAGGTAAGGATTATGAAAGATTTTTTGGTGAGTCAAAACACTTCAAAACATGAGGCTTGTTCATCTCATTGTGGGTTTGTCAAACACATGTAATTTTCTTCTTAAAAAATTAACCTGAAGAATTCTCAAATTGTGGATTTGGCATTTCTGTCAGACAGTGATGATTATCCTCCCCAAAATGTAAAATCAAAACAAGCAAAAAAAGAACCTGCACTTTGAAAAAGGATTTATTCCCAGGCATGAGACCAGCTGGAAGACAGGAAAAAGGTGTGGAGAAAACCAAGGAAATCAGTTCCCAGTCTTTCCTAGGGCTACTGCTTCGATAGCATCTGTGTGCGTTGCATTGGCAGGCGTGGTGCCCGAGGGGCTGTGGTCCTCTCCAGCAGATCCACAGGGGTGTGAGTGTGAGACTGGCTCCAGATCCACGCCAGGCACCCCGTGCCCTGCCTGGCTGTGCCACGGGCAGCACTCGGGCAGGGGAGCGAGCTGTGGTGGCTGGCAGTGTCAGCCCTTCGCTCCTGTGCCTGCCCCTGGCGACAGGCACTGGGTTCATGCTGTGACGGCGGTTGCCTAAAGAGCCTCTGGGCTCAGGGCAGAGTTTAGGATGAAGAGGGGACTTTGTATAGATAAGAAAATATTAAACATCCAGTACTTCTCTGCAATAACTGGAGAGAGAGCAGATTTTATTTATTTTATAAATAAATGTCCTTTTTAGGCACATAGGAGTGACTGCGACCTGCAACACATGTGCTGTTGTGTTTGAGCACTAATGCAGGCTTTTTCTGGAGCATATATGCTGATGATTATCCATCCTTTTAGAAATCTTGAATGAGATCCACCAGCATTTTGGGAAAGATACAGTAGACTGTGACGCAGGTCAAACATTGTAAACATTAGATCAAAAATTAAGATGAAGTCTCAGGCCTTTTGAAACCCTTTGGAAATTTTTACATATTTGAAAGGGCCCAAGAATTTCCCATAACATATGAAAACAGGCCAGACTTGACTTTGATCTCAGCATTTGATATTGAGCCTGGACTCTTCTCAATCCAGTCTCCACTTATTTTCCATGGGAGTTCATCCTCCTCTATGGAGAAGGCAGAGTTCTTACTCCAGAGCTGACCCGGGGATGGATGCACTGTGACCAAACCACGCTGGGCAGCAGGATTTCCCTGCCCACCAACATATTGGTCAGGAGGTGGGGCCTGCAGGGGAACCCTGCAATCAGCCCAGTGAGACTAAACCTCCTTTGCTGTTCCTGGGCTGACCAGCAATGTGGCTTTGTAGCCAAGAAAGCAAATGATATCCTGGGGTGCATAAAGAAGAGCGTGGCCAGCAGCTCCAGGGAGGTTCTTCTCCCACTCTACTCTGCAGTTAGTCAGGCCACCTCTGGAGTATCATGTCCAGTTCTGGGCTCCCCAGTTTGAGAGACAAGGAGATACTGGAGAGAGTCTTGCAGAGGGCTATGAAGATGAGGAGGGGACAGGAGTATCTCTGTGCTGAGGAAAGACTGAGAGCTCTGGGGCTGTTTAGCTTAAAGAAGACTGAGAGAGTATCTTCTTAATGCTGATCAATACCTAAAGGGCAGGGGTCAAGAGGATGGAGCCAGACTCTTTTCAGCGGTACCCAGTGACAGGACAAGGGCTAATGGGCACAAATTGGAACACGGGAGGTTCCATCTGAACAGTAGGAAAGGCTTCTTTCCTTTGAATGTGCCAGAGCCTGGCCCAGGCTGCTCAGAGAGGTTGTGGAGTCTCCTCTAGAGAGATTCAAAACCCACCTGGATGTGATCCTGGGCCCCCTGCTCTAGGCAAACCTGTTTTGGTGGTGGGGGGGTGGACTTAGATGATCTCCAGAAGTCTCTTCCAACTCCCACCATTCTGTGATCAGCAGGGTGCACACTGAGCACAGGAGGAGATGGCACCAGGGCACTGTCTTTTTGTGCAGGCGCCCACACAGAGAGCAGGCTGTGCCTGTTTGGGAGGTCTGACACACATTGTGCTCAGCAGCTCACTTGCTGTTCCTATCACGCTTTGGGAAGCATAGATCTGTGGTGCATTTCTTAGTCAATTTTCAGTTGCCGAAGATAGAGCACGGAGAGCGAAATACATCCTGCCTTGCTCCTCCAGACCATTTTCCACCCCTCACTGATGTGCTTGGGGCCATTCAGTAGGGTATCACAGAATGTTTGGGGTTGGGAGGGACCTCAAAAGGTCATCTAGTCCAACCCCCCTGCCAGAGCGGGATCACTTAGGTCACACACAACAGATCCAGGTGGGTTTTAAATGTCTTCGGAGAAGGAGACTCCACAACCTCCCTGGGCAGTCTGTGCCAGGCTCTGTTGCCCTCATTGTGAAAATGTTTTTCCTTAAATTTATCTGGAATCTCCTATGCTCCAGTTTGCACCCATTGCCCCTTGTCCTATCATTGGACAAGGCTGAGAAGAGCCTGGCTTCATTCTCCTGACACTCACCCTTTACATATTTATAAACATGAATGAGGTGACCCCTCAGGTTCCTCTTTTCCAAGCTAAAGAGACCCAACTCCCTCAGCCTTTCCTCAGCAGGGAGAAGTTCCATTCCATCATCCCTGTGGTTCTGTGCTGGACTCTCTCCAGCAGTTCCCTGTCCTTCTTCAACTGAGGTGCCCAGAACTGGACACAATATTCCAGATGCAGCCTCACCAGGGCAGAGCAGAGGAGGAGGAGGAGAACCTCTCTTGACCTACTAACCACACGCCTGACACACCCCAGGATGCCATTGGCCTTCTTGGCCACAAGGGCCCGTTGCTGGCTCATGGTCAGCCTGCTGTCCATAAGGACCCCCAGGTCCCTTTCCCCTGTGCTACACTCTAAGAAGTCCGTCCTCAGCCTGCACTGGTCCCTGGGGTTATACTTCCCCAGATGCCAGATTCTACGCTTGCCCTTGTTATACTTTGATTTCTCCCCACCCAACTCTCCAGCCTGTCCAGGTCTCTTTGAATGGCAGAACAACCTTCCACTGTGTCAGCCACTCCTCCCAGCTTTGTGCCATCAGCATGTGTTCCCCAGCACTTCATATACCTTTCCTCTCTCTGCTTTTCCTCCATGCCCCTGCATTTCTTGCAATCTGTGACGAACCATTTCTCATTTGTGCCCAAATCCCAGGGTCTGCATATTCAGCTTCTCAGCTTCTCACCTTCCTGCCCCTCTCCCACCCCAGATTTGCTGCCCCATCATCTTGGCGAGTGTTGCCCAGGAGTGTGAAACACAGCACCAGGAACCCTGAGTGAGGCCAGTCCATCTGAGTGTGCAGAAAGTTGGATTGCCACCGCCTCCTGCTGTTGCTGTGATGGATAATACCACAAAGTGGACGTGGTGTGGTTCCTGGGCTGTGATTCGGTTCATACTGATCAGTGTGGGTTCAGTGTTTGCTGTGTATTTTATCAATTGATCTTCTAGATTGTATTCCTGCTTTGCTTCTTTAACTCCTAATTCTGCTTTATCTTCAATTTTTGTAGCTCCTAATCTTCCTGTATTTGATTTCACATAGTATTTCTTAAGCATTCTGTTACAAAAAGGCTCCTTCTAGAGAAACTATACTTCCCTTCCTTTGCTTCCCTTCCCTTTGTTTGCCTCTTAAAATCTTTCTTTTCTTTTCTCTCTTTTTTTTTTTTTTTTTTAAGAAGCCCACCTGCTCTTCTTTGATACATCAATTCCATTAAGAGATTCAGTTTCTAAAATATTTTTGCCCTCAGCGGAAGAAAGAAATCTAAATGCAGGTGTTTCACAGTAAAGCTCAGGGGTGCAGAAACTGGTTTTATAGCAGATCTTGTCAAATAGGATTTACAGAATCTGATAACATAATACAGTTCGATAACATAATGCCTTCATGAACTGTTTTCCTGGCCATCTGTGGAGCCTCACGGTTACACCAGCTGAAGATCTGGTAGCCTATTTCCAAGATGTTGTTTGTAAATACGCACTGAAAACGTGAAAGAATAATTGTAGTAAAGTGCATTTAGCTGGGTGCAATTCACGGAGGGTATTAATTTTACTGAAAATTTTACTGAAAACAAGGGAGAAAACATTGTCTGCTGTGTTGTTTTAGAAGTGGTTGGTAGCAAAACAAGGTAGGGAGCTCGAATGTCTTCCTAGATCTATGCAGCTGTCTATATGACAAAATTAGGGTTGAAACTAAAGAGTTTCTGCCTTGTGACTCTCTTCTCAGTCCAGGAGCAGGCTGCCCGTGTGTTGCATATATATATATATATATATAAAACTTACTCTATCTGATATTTGATGTGTAACTCACATTGCAAGAAATTCAGCACAGCAATAAAAATCAAGGTTGTGCCAGTTAAACAGTAAAAGATAAGTAATTGCACTGTTAATTCACAATGTGTGCAGAGCCTACATTCAGCAAGGAGATGCGCAGCACCAGAGAGAAAGCCTCAGGATTTTCAAACCTTTTTGTACGTTGGAAGGGATATAAAATATCTAGTAGTAAACATGAATCCACTCAGATATGAATTAGGATAATTTAAAGACCTCAGATTCATACGCCTGGCTGAAGTTCAGAGTTAACAATTAGAAAATGCTTTCTAGGATTTACCATCGCCTTTGTGTAGGAGTGAATTTGAAACCCACAGCCCAGAAGAGTGGTGGTTGATATCAAACAGGGAACGGGAATTTCAAAATATACATTATGGAATTGTGATAAAGTGCCAGCTCTTTAGAAATGTCTCCCTGTGAACTGCATACAAGTGCCTGTTCTCTGTGCAGTTCATCCAATGCTCTCTCTAATGGCCTGGATCATGGGAGGCTTGGTAAGTCTGAAGATAAAACAATTCTGAGAAAGACTGCAAGCACAATGGGAGAGAGAGTTAGAATTAAAAGTGTTTCTGACAAATTGAAGACTTTTCTCAAAGATACAATGAAATTCTCCAGTGCCTCATGCCAAGGTAGTGGGCAAAAAAAAACCAAACTGGTTTTTTTTTTTTTTTCCAGGAGCCACAAATAGCAGAAAACCATCTGCCTTCAGTCTGAAAAATGGAAAGAAAGTTCCCAAGGGCAAGCTGTGGAGTGGCTCCATGACTGACCACACTGTTGGCAAGCAAGAGACAAACCAGCCTGTAATGGTAGTGCCCTGGAAGACTTTGAACCCATCACAGTACCTCCCCACACCCTCAGCTGCTAACCTCCGGGGCTTGCGGGGTAAGGACTGGGTTTTGCTCTTCTTTTAATGATCCTTTTGAGCACTGATAAACTTCATTCAATTTTCTGCAATGTGATCAGAGTGTGAAATCCTACTTTGCTGCACAGTGGAAAGGGAACAGTGCTATCTTTTAATGTACTTATTTGTCTCTGTGAAGGATTGCTGCCAAGCTTCTGTGAATAGACTTTTTTTTGGCCGCCCTCCCTTAAATGAGCAAAAATGCTGAAAATTTATTCCCGCAAACCCCAAAACTTCTTTCTGGTATTTCATGACATTAAAACACACACACAAACATGTATACACACGTGCAAAACTTTGCCAGGATTAAAATCACTTTTCTTGTGACCACAGAATCTTCCCAAAGCTTCGGAAAATGCTTGGAGGTATCTAAGTTATCAGTTTGCTCAAACAGTTTGGATTTTTTATGTCTCTGTAACTCTAAAATCATTGCCATTCTGACAGAAAAAAAATCAAAGCTGAAAAATACAATGCCTATCCCGTGCAGCTATATTAAGACTATTTCTGAGATGAAGGAAAAAGAAGAGGGGAGAATAGTTAAGTCTAACATTTAAGAAGTAGGTGATAGTTCACATTCCATAGCTGGAGTGGTTTCTTTATTAAAAGCAAAGCAAATAAAAATGATGGATTAAATGTTCCTCACATCTTTATAAATCTGCTTGTTCTCCAAAGAAGGTCAGGCACTTGCTTGGTGTGTGTGTGCACATGAGTAACTGTGTGTGTGCCTCTTGTATCTATTTCTATGTACAGGACATATTTCCGGCCCTGGCAGGTAGTAGAACTGATGAGTACAAGATGGGAAAAAGGCTTTGGTGATGAATGATCAAATTTTCAGAAACATCTCACCTCATTTGATTTGTTCATAAAATCCATTACAAGAATAAATAGTATTTTCCTACCTCAGGCATTCTGCGGTTCTTGGTCACAATATGATAGCTTTCTGCAAGCATCTGAAGTTGGAGGGTTTTTGTTTGTTGTCTTTTGTTAAATAGTATGTCATCTGAAAAAATACCCACATTCTTTTTCTGGAAAAAAAGCCAACATTGTGGCATTGGGAAGCTGACAGCACCATCAAACAGTCAGCAGTGGTATATAAGAAAGGAATTTATATGAAGAACTTCCTTGGTATAGTGATCTATTTAATAGCCTGGGTTGGGAGGAGAGTAAGAGAGCTAAAGAAATGATTGTGCTGATATAAATGTTTCTCCTGTTTGTTTTTCCCCAAAAGCAAGAGCTTCTTGAATAGCCTGTGCTGTTCATTTTGATCAGTTTTGGTGTGGTGGAGGTGGAAGTTTGGACTCGCCCCAAGGAGAAGTCTCTGCATCTTGCAGAATCAGAACCAGTGTCTGCTTTTCTGCAAATACTGCTTTGCAGTTTGATCCCAGACAGCACTGTCTGTTGCTACTGCTGTTATTGGCTATTTGTTTTTAAATAGCCTTCATCCCTTGTGGAGCAATAATGAAAATGTATTTGTATTCTCTTAGCTGGCCTCCAACGGAAGGTGCTTTTCAGAGTCCACCTTTCTGCATGGGCTTGTAAGGCAGCTGGTGAGGTTTTCTGTCCTTACATAGAGAACATTAGAGAGTGAAGCAGCACTTCTTAGTTCCTGAGCCTGGGGGTGTATTTTCTTAGGATGAAACTCAAGTGGCACTGACCTCTGCAGGGGAAACCCAGGCCCAGTGAGAGTGGTGTATATCACAATCCCACAGGTCCCTGAGACTGTGATGCACATCTCAGCAGGTAAGGTAGATGCAGCCAGAGTGACTGGCATTTGCATTAATTATGGTGCATTAATGATTAAGCTTCAGAGACTCAAAAATAATTAAGCTTATTAATAGATGGAAAGTTTTATAATGTGGGGAGCCTCAAATACAGGTTTTATGACCTTGCAGTAGGAAAGTTTGTGTTGGTCTTAGATCACTCAGGTGCCGAGGATTTTCCTTCTCAGTCATGACTAAGTTAGAAATTAGCAACCTGGCCAGTGTTCTGATACATGACTTTCTCTGCAACCCAGCTGGTGCAAATGGGTTCCTGTAAAATCTTCGGAAAGATGTGTTTGTGCACATCTCCTTCCCAGGGCCAGCAGGACAAGGGCAGTTCACAGCCCCATGGCCTCCCTGGAAACTCTGAGGTGCTCTCTGTTGTGCTGTGGTTCAGAGGGTGTCCCTGCAGATGCAGCATCCTGGCTGACAGCGGTGCCACTTCGAGTTGTGTTGGAGTTCAGATTGCTCTCTCTGGTCTGAGTTGTGCCGGGGTGGTGGGCAGGGGTGAGACTTTGCCTCCTACCCATGAGAATTTTGGGTAAACTTGGCCTTTGCAGACATACTGTGTCCTGTGGCTCGTGCCTGCCTCTGGAAGCAGCACTGTGGATGCAAACCTTTCTCCTCGCTTGGGAAGTTAGGACTGTGTGTTCGTGGGACGATGAGAGCTGCCAGGCTCTCTGCACTCACTGCCTTGGTTCTGAGCCCTGTATTTCTGCCTCAGATGCTTCTCAGTGGGTGCAGTGGACCTTTTATTGTGCCTACATTGCTGGAGGAGTGTGAACACCAGTCCAGACCGGGCAATTCTCTTTGCTTGGCAAGCTCTCATTGTGGTCCCCCAGCAGGCTCTGACTGGGGGTTTTGCTGCTGGTACCAATCACCTTCTGCTCCTTTGACAGGGATCAGTTAACCCTCTCAGTATCTGACGATCGACTCCTCTGCCTTATGTACATAACAAATTATTCTACAATTTCACTGTCTCCTTGTATGCTTTAAAGCTGCTTTAAAACAAAACTGTCTTCTGTTTGTTTTCTGGGTTGTGAGGAAGCATCGTTCTAAAGCTTTTCCAGTTACTCACAGGTTTCCAGAGAGTTTAATCTCTGTTGTGGTTTTTACTGCTTCATTATCTTAGATACTTGCTTAATTCGTCTGACGGCTAGAACCATATGTTGTGTGGTAGTCACTGAGATAGGGAGTCTGAGAGAGGTTAAAAGTGCACATTAAGAATACAGTTTTTCACAGGTCTCATCGGAAAAAACACTATTGATCTTTTGTCGGCCATTTGGGCTCTTTATGTTTGGTTCTGCTTAAAATGCCTTCAAGGAAGTCCTTCGAGAATGAAATTTTTAGGTCATGAAAGATGGAAAGGCTGAGAACTCTGAAAAATAAATCCCTTTGTTTGTTAACAGAACAGTGTGGCACCTGCCTCGGGCTGGTGGCAATACGTGTTTCCTCCCACCGCTCCCGTCGAGGTACGGAATTTGAAGGAGCTTCGCACTGCTCAGAGGGACCATGCCACAGGTTGGTCAGGCCTTCTCCTCTGCGGTGAGCGTTAGAGAAGGGGCACTGGGGAGGGCTGGTCAGGGAGGACTGGTCTGCAGGATCAATTATTTTCCTAGCCTGAACCACCCAGATTATTTGGAGGAGGCAGCAGCAGAGTCCTCAAGTGAATCCTGCTCCTGCACTTTCTCAGGCTTGGCCCAAGGCAGATCTTCTGGCCGATCCCATGTATCGCTCATAGGTGATGGGCAAAGGTACCCACCAGGAAGGCTGAACTCTGCTGCTGATGTTCCATTGTTGTGCTGTTGCTGAGGTTAAAAATAGTTAGCTGCAGTCGCACACATCATGGTGAAATATTTTTTTATTGCAAGTGGGTTGACTTGGAGTATTTGGACACAAGGCTCTCCATGCTGAAGGACCTGAACTTCCCTCTCTGCTGCTCCCCCTTTCTTAACTTAATTTTTGGCAGTATTTTGCAGAAAACACATCTGCTACACTTGGCAAGTAAAGGCACCTTCGTTTTCAGACAGATTCTGTGTAAATACCAAACAAAACATATATTATAGATGCTTGGCTTGGATCTAATATAAATTTTCCCTCCTGAGATACCTTATTCTCCTCTGATATATGCAGATGTAAGGGAATTTCTGCAGATATGTGTGACTTTCTACATGATATTTTCATATCTAATTGAGGTGTAGTGGCCACCATCCTGTTGCCTCTGCTTCGAAGGTCATAGCCTGCAAAATGCAGCCCGGAGTGAGCACGGCTGCTGTTCATTTGCCAGGGAAACAGAAGGGAATGGATCCCATTTCACCTGAACCTCGGTGGAGCCGTGTCAGGCCCTGAGTGTGCTTCCTCCTCTTAGCAAACATGATGGGCACACTGAGCAAATAATTGCCATGAGTTGCCTGCATCGTACATTTTTGTACGAAGCTTCTCCTCTCAGGTTTTGGTCTGCCTGTAAACAAGCTGGGATTTTATCAAGAGCCCCCAGCACCCCTCTGAAGGATTCTTTGTCTGCAGGGCTGCTGGCTGGCCGGCCGGCCGGCTGGAGACAGGGGTTACATGGTATGTTTCTGTCCTTTGAGCAGACTTCTAGAATCCTTTCTCTGGGATAAATATTTGGGTTTGCAGTTTTGAAAATTGCTTACCACAAATATTTGCCTAAAATTTGCTGGTGCAGGGAATGTTTCCTCAGTAAACACATTTACCAGCATGTTTGCAGTCAGTAAACACCACAGAGGTGTGAACACAGTCAAAGGGAATTAATTTTTAATGTAAAATAATTTGGAGAAGGCTGGAATCAGCTTTTTGTCTTGTATTTTGGGGAATAATCTTCAGTCCATACCCAGACATGCTCAGTGCAAGCCTGTACCTTTCTGGGGGGGCAGGCTGAAAAGAGGAGCGTGCTTTGAGAGTGCGAGATGCAGTGACACGTGCCCCAGTTTGGAGGGAGCTGGTGGTGTACCTGTGCATGGTATGAACCAGCCCAGTTAATTCAGCGGGGCATGAATGATGAATCATTGCACTCTGAGGGTCCTCACAGCAGTCCTTGTGACCAGTCTTTTTTTTTTATGGGGGTGAGGGGAAGGTGGGAAATGGGAGCTCTTGCCATGCTGAGCGCCGGTGGAGGTGGTGCTCAGTGGAATTGAGCACCAAAGAATTGGTGGTACTCAACCTGTTCCTGCTGTGATGTGGCCCAGAAAAGACAGGCAGGCTGAAGAAAGGGAGTCCTGGTGATGTGGCAACCCCCACCCAGGCTAGCGAGAGCAGTCACTCATGTTTCAGGCTGCCTCCTTGGTGTCCTTCTCCCCCACCTGGAAGTCCTCTCCCATCTGGTGGTGGGGCACGTTACCCTGTGCACAGCGTCGGCAGGCTGTACGTACCAAGGATTCGGCTTCATTATTGTGGATTCTCACTCCAGTTTTAAAGCTAATTTGCAAGCTCTAGAGAAGTGATGGCTTAGCAGGGGGGAGATGTCATTATTCTTATTAGCGTCAGTAGTTTTAGACCAAATCCTCTGTCCTCAGTCCCTCTGAGAGTTTGCTGATTTTCAACCAGGAAATGTTGTGCTCCAAGTTGGGTAAAATGTTTATTTCTAGGTGGGGGAACATCCTCTCTGAATGACATGGCCAGTAAGATGAGCAAGAAATCTTTTCATTCCAGGGCTTTCTGAAGCTTGTCAGGGCTGCTGAAGATAATCAAACCCCTGTCTTGTTAAAGATCCTTTTCTTCATCAGTATGTTATCCACTGGCAAAGTGAGAGGCTCAGTCACTGATGCCAGAGCAGACTGAGGGCTCATAGAGAAGCTAATTATATTTTACCTTTTTTTTTCTTCTTCTTTCATTGCAGAAAGACAGAATAGTTGTGAATAAATTGGGAAAGGGGACGGTGAGGAGAACTGAGAGTTCATTAATATTCATATTTAGCCACAAGTACACAGAAAAGGTGACAAGGAGCTGGCTCCCTGGAAACCTATGCACCTTGGCAGTAGATGGAAAATTGCATTTAATTATAGCTACCTTTAGCTCCACACCTAATGAGCACGTTTGAAGCCATGCAGGGTTGCTGTATACTAGAGGAAGATCCAAGACACAAACAGAAGATGAAAACCTTCCCTGCTTTGCTGAATTTAAAATAATTCCACAAAGGCCCAGGAGACGAAGTGGACTTTTATTCTTAATTTCCCAGGGATTGTTACAGAAACCAATCCAGAAAAAAAACTAAAAAAACCCAAATAAGATGGTCACTAGGGGGGAATGAGCCCATTTTAATGGGTAGTAAAATAATGGAGACTTATTCCATTCTCACATTGCTTAGTAAGCACTGCTAGGGTCTTGAGGTTCTCTGATCACCTTGAGTGGTTTTTCATTTTTGGGGAGACTGCTATCTGTGGATTTTACTACCTTGTAGCTAAGGAAGAGAGAAGCCAAGGAGATTTCTTTCACATGCGTTTCTTAGGGTTGCTTTAGCACGTTGATTCCCACAGCATCTTTAAAACCAAACCTGTAGAGACAAATCCTCTGTAGCATGGCCACAGATTGAAGCTAGTAGGGATGCTCCATATTAATTTAGCTGAGTTTAGGGTGAAGCAGAATGTGGTTTGTACTTGGCCTTTCATCTAATAAACTTTGCCTTGCTGAAATATGTCGTGAACAAAATATTTGAAGCTGCTTTTAACCATACAGCAAGGAACTGATGTCTGTAGCACAAGCCCAACAGAAATTACTGTCATTTTGGTGGCCGAGGTAGAAAAGTGAGTATCTGAAATGATCCCTTATATTTTTAACACATGCTGAAATTTGGCTTTTCTTACACAGTCCAGCCATGAGCTGTAGATAATGATGGAACAGAAGGTTGCATTTATCTTTATGGGGATGCTCCTTCCAACATGACCAAATCTTAAAAGCTTTGGCAAGTGAAATGCCGTGTTGACACAGGGGCACATTACAGCTGCTGAGGGCAGATGGAGCAAGTCTGCCAGTCAGTGGTGCTGCCAGTACATTTACACCCCAGCCTGTGAAGCCTGGTCAGCCACGGCTCATCCTGTGAGGTGTGCTGGGGGAAGGAGCTGCTGAGGGAGAGCCGCGTGTGCAGCTGGGAGCCCAGAGGTGAACCCATGCAGGCTGGCAAGATATGGGCAGCTCTCATGGGCACCAGGCTATGCAATGATGGTCACAGATTGGCCCTGAATCTCTCCAGTTCAGGCCAGTTGTTTCTCAGCTTCTGATTTTCCTTTTCATTTTCCTTATTTTTTTCCTTTTGAGAAAGCACTGCATTTGCTTCTTTCCCAGTTCTGTTCCTGGGGGAATTTGGTTAATCTTGGGAGAAACAAAATCATACAGGCTTCCATTTGGTCTCTCCCTTCATTGTGCCTTGTCTGGAGAGACCTTGCCAATGGTTCACGTTGCCTTACATATCCCTGTGCTCCCAGCAGACAGATACCACTGGCACTTGAGAGATTCTTGGGATAAATCTCTTATGGACACAGAACAGTTTCTACACCACAGGTTTTCTCCCTCCTATTTCTTTGGCATGCATTTAGTGATTTGTTAGTTTGCAGGAACTACTCTCAGCTTCACATCATCCACATCTTTTATTTCTTGCTTCTTTACCTGGGGACGTTTTCTTCTGCTCCTACTCTTTTTGGATTCACATTTCAGGCAACATTACAGTCTATTTTGGGTGATTTAGAACAGGGCAGATAGAAAGTCACAAGTATTATTCCTTGGCAAATAAGCAAGCCTAGATACGCCTGAAACACATTTTAAAACATTTTAAAGCCTTATTCACATGCAACTTATGTAGCTGACTGCTGGGCAAACATAAATCCCTAAATCCTTCTTTTCCTTTATTTTGATCAGTGTTGCTTTGTCTTTCTTCTGCTTTTCTTGTCAGCTTATTTCTAAAGGGCGGTAGGTACCAACATGCTTTCAAAAATCCTGTTATTTTTCTTTTTTAGACACCTGCATACCACAGGAAAATTTTACCTCAGTTGCCACTTATTTTATGAATGAAAATACTTTTTAATTATGATCAAAAAGGAAACCTTCTATATGTGTCTGTCTTTAAGGGCACGATAGATACCTGTGGTTGGATGCTGCTGCTGTGCTGTCTTCTGTTTATTAGCGTCCAGCCCCTTACGAAGCTGTCAGCTGAGCAGAGGGTATGCAGAGTGACAGGCATTTCTGAGTAGGCTTCAGGATGTGCCAGAGCCCCAAGGTGAGTCATGAAGTGTGACAGACATCCACAATTTTTTACCTGTATTTGGAGCTTGAAAAGCTGCAAGATGCCTTTCTGTGGGAAAAACAGCTGCTACCCGGAGAGCTGCGGTCCAGGCGCTGCGGGTCCTGCTTGTCAGTGCTGCAGGGAAGGACAAACTGTTGTGAGGACTGGAAATGGTAGAGCCCAGTTAGGAGGGAGTTATGGGAAAATTTCCTTTGACATCTTGGGCTTTCACGTGTAACCATCACTGCCACTGCGATACGATGCGCAGTGTGCATCGCTTCACTCTGCTCGGGAAATGAAGTGGGATGTCCTTTGCCTGCTCTCGGGTTTGCCAGTAAACGTGGCCTGAGGAAGTGTGGGGAAAGGGAAAAATAGAGACTGTGCAAATGTGCTTTTTCTTACACTCTTTTTGTTTAAAACTGGGGAAAAAAAAAAAAAGTAGAATTTTTAATAATGCCCAGGATCAGACAATTAAGCCAGGAAGGCAATTTCAGCTCTGAAAGGCTGCCTTTGCCTTTTAGTGCAGGCACCTGAAGAACCCGTATGCTGATTGCAGCTATTGTCTCATCCCACCAAATGGAATGTCCTCCTTCAAAGAGCTGAAGTGCTGCAAAACGGGACTCATTCACCCTGCCATGCCATGGCAAGGCTTGCCTGCCCCTTGGGAAAAAGGGAGTCAATGAATTAACATGTCTCTGGAGGCACTTCAGCAATATTTCCAGTCAAACATTTTGGTTTTCAATGAAATATGCTCAGAAATATTTTGTCTTTTTTGACTTTCAGTGAAGTATGTGGCAAAAATATTTTGGTTTTGGAGTTCTTATTTTTTTCCCCTTGAAGATACACCAGTTTGGGGGGGAAGAAACAGGCTTAGCTATTGGTGATACTATTTTCTGTCAAGAAATCTGCTCATCTTAATAGAAAAATTTTAATCAAGCATGGGAAACCCCCCCACTTGTCTTAGTAGGTATTCTGTCACCTGTATAGAAGAGATTTGGGATCTGGGGTGGTTTCCTTCTGGTTTTTAGCCTTAAAGCTTATGTTTTCAGGCTCCTCAAGTCAGCCTCATGCTGTGAAGGCATGCACAGCAGGAACATTATGAAAAAGAAATAAAAAGAGACTCCAACAAGAATAGCCAGAGCTGGTAAAAGTGGCTTCACCTGCTCTGTTGAGAGGTTTGTGAAGCAATGCTCCCCTGTGGCAACTGGCTCGCACCGTTCTTGCCACCACCCCTACGACTGCCTGTGCAGCTCCTTTGAAATGCGAATCCTTTGTTGTAAGCTCAATCTTTATAAATCAGGGCTGCACGGTAAAGCCCTAACGCTGAGATGTTAAAGCCAATTTAGATCGTGGCTACCACTGATACCCATCAACCGTCCCCCAGCCATTGTGCAAGAGTGTAGGAAAATGCAAGGAGGTGTCCCTGCGACGGCATAGATGGAAAATCACATTGCATCAGGCATGAGAATATATGTACAGAATGTATTCAGCCCTCAGGCATATATCCATATGTTTGGATGCTGGTGGGTGGTTTTTTAAAGTTACTGTTTTAAAGATATCCACACAGGTGGCTGGCAAGCATTTGTGCATCGATGGCACAGCACAAATGTTGAAGCAATCTGACCACTTGTGGGTGAGGAATAGAAAGAGGAGGAGTGCTGGGTGTCCGAGGGTTTCTGGTTAATGGCTATTTGCCTTAAGAAATAAAGGACTAGTTTTTTCCAGTTAGCTTTGGGGAAAAGCTCAGGGCTGTGTGGAGGCTGGCAGCAGGCTCTTGTTTCAGAGAAAACAAAAACCCCATCGGGTAGAGGCACTTTAGAAAAACAAACCCAGTTTTGGCCATGTGATTTTATTTTTTTTTTTTTTTTATGAACCTTATTTCCTGCCTGGGTGCAAAGTGTTATTTTCTTAGTCATTCAAAGTGAATTAGAAAATGGGTATAAGATGTGGGAGGAAGGCGGTATTTTGGTTTTGGCCTTTCCATTTTTTTTTTGATAATGGAAACATACGTTGAGGCCAGAGTGTGCCATTGTAGAACAACTCTGTGACGAGCAGCAGGATGAAGTCACGCAGCCCAGAGGTTGGGCGGTTGGTTTGCAAAGGCCAAGGGCTGACCAGAGAGGCACTGTGCTGCTTCCTGACAGGATGATGAGAACTTTCCCCTGTGGCCAGCCAGCTTCTCTGGGTTTTGTTTCCTCCCCCAGTTTCACAGTCCTGGGAGCATCCCCTCCAGGAGGACTGGTTCGGTGTACGGGCGGTCACTGAGAGGATAGCAGATGTTGCTGGTGCATGTTCAGAAGCAGCTTCGCTGATGAAGCGAGTTTGAAAACAGTTTCAATCCACACCCTTCTAGGTCTGAGTGTGCTCAATGCAGAGAAAGTGATAAACACTAACTGAAGGTGAGTCACTAATTGTATATGAGATTTCCCAGTGACCTTTCCTTCTAAAGCAGTCAAAGCAGCCACTGAGCTGAAGGAGACCCATCCTTTATTTCTGGATGGTTACTGAGAATAAAAGGACTGTCAGAAAAAAACCAAACCTAATTCTTTCCCTACCAGGCCTCTAGTCCAAATGCTGCTGAAGCCATGTAGAAAACAGAATTTCTTCAGTCCCCAGGACTTTTCCATCACGTCTCCAGCAAGTACACTCTTAGCACAACTTCTTGTTGCATCTACAAGATTTGTGCCCAGTGTTCGCTGAGGAAAACAATCCTAATGTAGGTTTGCTGGCTCATTAGCTGTGAGTCTGTGAGGGCATGAGTGATGTATGGGAGAAGTTAATGAAAAGAATTATTTCTGTGAGGTGGGAATGAATACTACTGGTCATACAGGGCAGGAGTGGGGCTCGGGTAATATACATATTGAGCTATAACTGGGATATATGGGTGCCTGAGCCAAGTATTAGCAGCAGAACCGCCCATATGCTGAGGGAGTTGTCATCTGGTGAAGCTGGGAAAACAGAATGGAACCAAGACTTTGACTCAAAACGTCAACATGAATCCCTCACTGAGCTGAGCTGCACCAAGCACATCTGTGTACTGTGAAGGGAGAGCTGTACAGACTGTAATATTTTAACCTGAAGCTATTTGGAAGCAGGTCTGGCCAGTACTTGGCTGTAAAGATACCAATTGTCTATCACAATTTGCTTCAAATATAATTGAAACTCAAGGAAAATTACTGCTGCTAGGCTGATACCATCAAAATGACTGCAAAATGGTTAAAAATACAGTAACCCACCCAAACACCTGGCTCTCTGTTGGAAAGCTGGGGAGATCCATGTGAAATCTTGGAAATGACTGTCCTGCATCCTCCCTCTGCCAGCTCTCACGACTGGGTGGCTTCTGTGTGGACTGTGCAAGGCAGAACTGCTGCCCCTTGGGGCAACTTGCTATTTCTAAGCTGATGCCCTCCTGCTATCGAGCCGTAGTGTAGGTGGGTGGTCTTTAATAATCATTACTGACACCACACCTTATGAAAGCACGCACACGTTCACCTGCGTGCATCGTGGACCGCGCATCATTTTTCTGTCCCGTGTTTTTGGTCATTTTGGGAACACCTCCCTTTTGTGGGCTCTGACTCATTTGTTTTTTGGTTTTTTTTTCCATTTCTGAGCAATGTTTATGCTCAGATGCCCCCTAAATCTGCGTGTGCACCCTCACGCATGCGTGCAGACGGTCCGGCGTTGTCAAACTCCGCGCTGCGGATGTTCACATTTCTCCTCATTAGCGATGTGCGATGTAAAAGGCTCGCCTTGAGTTTCTTGAAGACGGCAGTAATGAAGCTCTGAAGAAATAGTCAGGGGACTGGAGCTAATTAAAATGCAGCAGGGTGTAGAAGTAAAGGTAGCAGCAGCTCGCTATGCCATGTCTCTGGCAATCAGCAGTCCCCAGTTTACCCACACTAATTGACAGGAGACGCAGTGCTACTGAGTGTGCACACAGCCAGCGTTAATGGAGTCAGCACACGCTGCTCTTCCTGCCTGACTTGTCTCATTATCGACCTTGAACTGGCAAAGGTCAGTTGATGGTGCTGCTTTCATCAAGATGACAGGTGTCTGAAGATCTTCTCTTTGTAGTATAATAATTTGGCAGTTGTCTTATCCTGTACGTGAATTAGTGATTTGATCCTGAAGAGATGATGGATAAAAAAGACTGGCTTGCTGTGGTGAGGAGCTGGGCTGTTGTGCATTTAAAAAAATAACAGGTACTGAAAGTCCTGGAGGAAGGAAACAGAACTGTATTGCATATTTCCCCTTGGAGAAGATAGTGCCTGAAGAAGCAAATAGGCAAATTTTCATAAGTGGAAATGCAGTCGGCCCACTGTTAAAAATCGGCAGCTTGTTTGAGTTGATTATGAGCACCAGGTGCACTGCTGGCACTCGGCAAACACCTAATAATAATAATAATAACAATAGTCAGGGCACCTGACACCTGCAGTAAGTTGGGAGTGACAGCGTTCTTGGGGAGACATCTCATCCAGAGGCAACACTGCCTCCAGGAGATGCATCATTATAACATTCTGCAACAGGGCTGCAGCTCATCAGCCCTCCTTTTTTCACTCCTCTGTTGCAAAGGGTCTCGGCAAAGACAGTGGAGACTGACAGAAATAATTCTGCCATTCTCCCCTTCAAATCTGCAAAACCAGCATTTCTGAGCATTTTTAACAAAGGCTTCGGCTTTTTGGAGACAACCAGCAGCCTCCCCTGTGCCTCGTGGCCCCTCTGGTTGGAAGTGGAGCTTGTTGGAGCCTGGGCTCACACCTCCTTTTCTCTTCCACCTTCACTTGTGCAAGGTGTGTGTAAAGATGCTTCGTGCTCCCTTAGCGACTTTTGACCACTTGCTTGTGGGTATAAAGTGGGGTAAACTGGGACCTAGAGCTGGGAGGGGCCCACATATCCCAGTAGCAGACAGAAAAACGCTCTGCTGAAGAGCTGAGGGGAAGTCTTGGGCGCAACTGAGTTGGTGGCGTTACTAGACTGCATTTTTCTTAGCTAAAATAGGGAGGGAGAAAGTCAGTGGGAGCCCAGATATGCAAAGCAGCACCTGCAAAGGGACTCCTTTGAAGAGGCTCCTGCTCCCTCCTCTCAGTGGGGTGGGTCTGGTGCCCATGCAGCTCTGGTGCCCAGCCATGCTCTGGCTCCACCGAGGGCAACAGGAGACACTGGTCCCCAGCCTGCGGTGCCTTTCTTGAGCAAGATGGGGCAGTCACAACCCTTGCCAGAGCTGGGGAGGGGAGAGCAAATCAAGCACAGCTTCTCTGTGCTTCACCTGCAATTTCCCAGGATCGTTTTATAATATCCATCTCTGAAAGAAACTGCTCTTTGCTAGTATAATTACCAGAATATTTCTTCATTTATCTGTGATTATAGGAAACTGAAGTATTGTCTGGGGAACAAAATGCTCTGTAACTTGAAAACAATTTATAGCAGCTCTCCTTTTAAAGACGTGGAAAAAAAAAATGCCAAGGCAAAACATATGTATGCCTGTAGGGCTGCAGTCCAGCTATAAAGGCAGCAGATCAGGAGATTTTTACCAGAGCCAGCCTGAGGTGACTAATAGGATCATCCTTTAAATAGAAAAATGGTTTTGTTATTGAGCCTTTTCAATCTGATGTTTTCTCAGCTGCCTCTGAGGTGACTGCCAAGTGTATGGGATGCTCCTGGTCTCTATCCTCCCAGTATCTGCACTGGTGCTGCAAACCCCCCAGGCTTCCCACCATCCCCCGGCATGCAGAGAGGCTGTTTGCCCTCTGCCCTCAGCACTGCATCCACTTTATCATGTCAGGATGCACTCTCCTTCAGGGACACGATAACAATCCTTCTCCTTTGTGCTGGGTTGAGAAAGCAATTGTAAAATAAATGTTAAGAAAAAAAGTGTTGCCTAAGTGCATCCTGAGATCAATAAAATATGCAAGCGTGGGCTCCTGCTGTTCAGGGCTGCAGCAGTCTCTAACCTAGGGCCAGAGGGGCTGGAGAAGCACGTTAGGGCTTCTCTGACAGCTGGTAGGAATTTTACATTAATGCAACAGGTAGGTCTCTCATGTTTGTACCCAGAGGTCTCAGGTTCAGGTGCCAGCTATGAAGGGACTCTCAGGAGGTCCCTGACTGAGGAAGCTGTGATAAAAGCAAGAAATAGTGATAAAGCAAACTCTAACAATTAAGGTTCTGTGCCTGGGTTAACTCCTTCCAACGCTGGCTCATTTCTTGTTTTGCAGAAGAGGATCTGTCCCTTTCTTTCCCCAGCAAGGAGACAATCAAGAATAGAAGTGGTGAAAAATGAGCATAGTGACCATTTTTCTTTCGCTGGGGAAAGAATGATGCTCCAATCCAAAGCAAAGATTAATGAGATGGATTCATGGATCATTTCTTCTTGAAATGAAAAGCTCAACTTACGCTGCTGAAACCAGTACTAACATGGTGGGACAACAGTTTCTCCCTCCTACCAAGAGAAAGAATGGTGAGTGGAGCAGTAAGATGCATGTGGAAAGCGTAACACTGACAAATATGTGGTCGTGTTTGCCTTTTGGCCCAACCTCAGTTCCTGTTAAATCTCAGGTTATCTCTTATTACAAGAAAAAAGAAAGGGGGGTGAGAAGGGAAAAAAAGCATCACACTAGTATTCCAGCTGCTTCCTTGTGGCCTTTGTCAGGAAGGATGAGCTAGGTCCCAAACCCTGAATAGTCTGGGAATGGCTGTTTGCCATATTCCAGAATTAAGGCATCTCTAGAAGTTTCTAAGGATGAAAAGTATTTGATTTAAAGCAAAGTCATCTGGGAATATTTGTGGCTTACAGAAGTGTTTGTGTTAAGAACGTTTGTGTCAGCGATTTGAAATCTTAAGTGTTTTGTCCCCATTCTTTCTCCATGTGTGTTCGTGCTGGCAGGGAAGTCAGGACTGCAAAGCAAAGTGGCCTCTGATGTGACAGCTTTCCTCAAGGGTGTCAGGTGAGGTGTCCTCAGACATCTGAAATCCGTTTGTCTTCTCTGAGGAGGAAGAAACAAGATCCATGAACAGTCAAGGAACTTGTGAAAAAAAGGAGCCAGCGGTTTTGGGAGACAGAAATGCAGTAGCTGTCCCGCTGAATCAGGTAGGTATTTCAAGCAGAAACCACTTTTAAGGCTTAGATGAAACTGAATTTAAAGCTGTACTGGGGCCTCCCTAGCTGACTTCTGAAGACACCAGTGGATGAATGTGGGGCAGGATGGAGATGACCAGATGGGAGCTGTGAGTGTTGCTTGCACAACCCTGGATGCTCCTTTAGGTGACTCTGAGGTGGGCTGAGAGTCTGGAAGGGATCTGGGGTTGATTGACAAGGGGTTTTCTGGTGAGAGAAACAAAAGTTTGTTTCAGGTTGGGATGTGGTGAGTTGGAGGAGGTAGCAGGAGGTGGCAAAGGAAAGGATGTATTGCTGAGAACACAAACCACAGAATTTGGAAAGGGACAATTTTTTTTCCTGTTGCCCAAATAGTGTGTGTCCTTAATACTGCTGATAGCTGAGCTGGGAGAAGCATTTTGACTCCAGAGGAATCTGGGAAAGCAAAGAGGAGGTGCCTGAAAAGGGGGAAAAAACCCCCATCTTTCCTCTTTCTGGCTTGCAGCTTTCTGGAAAAAATACTTTTCTGTCATTTTGGGTAGGGGTTTGGCCACACTGGTTAAAAAGTTTCTTTTGCCTCAGAACAGGTTTCTGGGATAGATGCAGGAGCTGGTGAATTCTTCTCTTTAGCCTGTGTTATGTGGCCATATCAGCATTCAGGTCCCTTCTGGCTTAAGCATGGTCCCTTCAGCTGTTTAAACAGGGGAAAAGGTTAAAGAAACGTTTGTCCCCATGTTCACATTCGTGTTCTCTTCCCCCTTTAGAGATCCTGAGATTTTTCCCTCTTGTCACTACCCCTGTGGGCATTGCCTTTGGCTGAGCGCTCAGGGTCACATGGCTTTTGCATAATATCCATCTCTTAGCACAGGCAAGAAATTAGTTTCCCTGTTTCTGAGTGCAAATTACAGAGAATGATTCCAGACAGAGTGCCTTGAAAGTGGGTTCACTGCAAAAATGAGGACAGATCAAAACAGTATAAAAGGAAATAAATTGTCACCAAACTTCTTTGTAGGTCTAAGGATTCCTGGAGGAGGCCAGGTGTCTTGAGGGTGCCATGCAAATGCTGCTCCCACTTTCATTAGCTTTGTCTCCCAGCAGTTAAGACCTTACATTTTACAGCATCTTTTAGCTCGAGTTTATACAATATCAATGAAATGTTTTATTCTGAAAACATTTCTATCCCATAGCTACTCCGCTATGGTCCGATGTGATCTGCTGCTACCATGCTAGTCATGGCACTATTAACTGTTAATGTCCAGGTGCACTGCCTTGAGATGGGAATCAATCTCTGTCTTTAGACCACTTCAGAAAGTCAGTTAATCCTATTCCCTACTATGAATTTTTTTCCATCTCTTTTCGATACCCTTTCCTAGAAAATCCTGGATCCATACATCATTTTGCACTGATTTGGAGCAGTATGGAGGCTTATCTGCATTTTCACACTGTCCTTCAAAAGAAGTGGTTGTGTCTTCACACTCTCCTGTTAGGCAAGAAACTCTCTCTTGCCTTTTAGTCATAGCTTGAAAATTCTTGTATCTTCAGAGATTATTGTCACTATTTCTCAAAAATTAGATTTATATATTTTTTTTTCATACCATAATGGTTTTTTTTGTTGTTGTTTTGTTTTTTTTTTTTAATTCCACAACTGGAAACACCTAATTCCTGAAAATCAATTTATTTTCTGATCTATAAAGAGTTTAGAGAGAAATATGCTGAGAGAAGGACAACAAGTACTGTTCTTATATCTTGTTTGTTTTGGTGTCGAGTCCTCTATTAATCATCATCAACACAGCATAGCAGAAATGTTTACCACAGCAGAAGACTATGAATTGAGTGGAAAACTTCTTTCTAAAATTTTATGCCTCACTTTACTCTGAGATTTTCATCTGATATGCACATTTTCTATCACTCTGCTATGTCATAGGAAAGCCAAGGAACCCACAAGGAAAGAAAGTGAATAAAAGGAGGCAGATAAAGCAACCTGCAATGTGCTTCTTGCACTGTTTGGATCTGTGCTTAGGTCGAGGAGCGTTGCTGCTGGCAATCTGCAGCAGTGCAGTGGGCGAGTGCTCAACGTTTACAGGAACCCCAGGTAAAGCCATGGTGCCAGCCAGGCTGAAGCAGGATAGGTGGTGAGGAAACACCTTTCCAAGAACTTCTAATGCAGAAATGCCTTTTCTCAAAATGGGTTGGGTTTTTTGGTCATCCCTTACACTTAACCAGAGGGAAGGGAAATACTAATCTTAGGAGTTGAGAGAATGAACTTGTCAGACTCCATGCAAACCCGAGTTCACAAGATGCCACCACAGTTTTGCAAATCCAAAGAATTGAGGCATTCTTATCTTCAGATAAGAATTAGAGTGAGGCTTTTTTTCCTATTTGCCCACTGCTGCCTAAAAGCTAATACCAAGTAAGTAATTTTAGCCATTGATTTTTTTATCATTCCTGCACATATGCTTTCTCGTGCTCTGAATTTTCTTCTGCATTTCCCATTTTCATGACTTTTGGTCTGTTATATAATGGCATAATCAAGCCAAGGAAAGAGGTAATGTTTATTTTCTGTGTGCTGCGTTTGAATAAAACTACAACCATGACAGAAAAGCAGATGAGAACTAGGGAATACATAGATCATCTGAAAAACTTAACTAAAGTAATCACTGCAAATATTTGCAGCATGAAAAGTCATTGAATATTTTAATATGGGTGCCTTATTTGTTTTCCAGATTCCAGACTTCTGGTTCCTGAGGCTAGTCTTCGTGCTTATGTCAAAGTCTTCTTTGCTTTGGATATGTATGGATAGTGATCCGTTTGGGTGATCCAAAGCCAAATGAAGTCAACAGTGGTATTTCCATTAAAATTAATCTGTAAAAGGCCATGTTTATATCATATTCAGTGGTTTGGAATCTGATCTTCTGTATTTGCAATGCAAAAAGAGTGCTTTTGTGCCTACATCCCATTTATTCTTCATGAACTTATTTTAGTTGTATTAGTCATTGAAAAAAAGAAGCTAACTGCCTTTTGATGTAGTATATCTTTCACGAGGAGATCACTGTTGTACCTGAATGCCAAGAAAACTGAGCATATTTTCCATGATAAAGGCTTGAAGGAAATAGAAATAAGCATTAAAAGGGAACTGACTGGGCTAAATAGTTAGAAGGTGCGTCAAGAATTTTCCCCAGGATACAACTAGACCCAATCTTTGCAAAGAGGATAATTAGGTTTCAAAACAAGACAGAGTCTGGCTTTGCTCAGTTCTTCCCATGCTCACTGCTGGAACTAGATGCAGAAGGATGGAAATACTGGGAGGGAAAAGGACACCTCTGGGAAGCACTTCTTGGCTAAATATGAAGTGCCAGGAAAATGAACTTGTGAGATTACATCCTGGGGGATTTGCACCCTTAATCTATTTAAATTACAGAAGAACACTGAGACTTAAAGGGAGCTTATTCTGTCTCAGCCTATGAATTTCTCATATTCCCACTGCTACCAATAATCACATATGCAGGGAGTAGTTTTATTATGACTACAGTCTGATCCTAAGTTTATATCTGGGCTTCATTGTTCATTTGCAGTATAGCAGCCTGAGGCATCCTCCCCGCTTTCCTGTAAGATGCCTGAAATGACTCCCCTCTTCCCCTGCAAGAGGCAGAGAGGAGGAGGAGGAGGAGATATGGGAAGATTCAAATACAGCAGGAGATGTTCAGTTTCTCTCCGTTAACTGGTGGGAAACATTTGTATTTAGAAGTTTGTCTCTTTCCCCGTTTTCTCAGAAGGGGAGCTACCAGGAAGGGAGAGGAGAGACGCTTGTTCAGGCTGGTCTGTGTCCTATGAAAATGTGTGACCGGATTAACTCTTCCCTCTTATATTATTAACTCTTATAGTTATGAGCAAAGCAGAAAGCCAGGTGCCTGGCCACACTTCAGTTCCAACAGAAATACATCTTCTGCTTTCTCATAAGGGTATTTAATCACAAAACTGTAAAAAGATTACAGAGATAGCTCAAAACAGCCTGTATTAAAAGGAGTACCTATTCCAAAATGGCAATTTCTTTGTCATTGTGTCAAACACCACATGTCCACTTCCTTTAACTAAAGCAACACGAGAGGGACCATAGCTTGACCTTTTGGACCATGCTGGCCTAACAAAACTAAGTATGACCTAGCTAACTATGGTGTGACGTTATCTTTGTGGGTTTTAGTGGTTAGACTGGTTAGACTTTAATTTGTTTCTGGGCACTGGGAATTCTCTTAACAGCAACCTGGAGAAAAATCTTTTTTTCTTGAAGCTCTTTCTGCAGCCAGTGAGAACTGAAGGTAGATTTGTTTCTCCAAAAATTCAGTCATAAAGAAGCTGCTATTTAGCATCCAGTTCTGCCGTCTTGACCCCTAAGCTATCTTCCTCTGCCTTTGCTAAGGTCTCTCATTAACTTCCTGAGAGCCTAGTGTCTAATGGACACTCCATCCAAGTAATTTTGGCAGAACTAACATTAAAGGAAGAGGATTGCAAGTGAAGGAATGAGAGAGAGATAAAAAATAGAGAAGAAATATGGTTTTGCAGAAGGCATTGATGCACGTGTGGTGCAGCCTCTCTACTGTGGTGTTGAAAACTTGAGGGTCTCACTGCTGTCTTTAGACAAGAATCCTGGAGACCAGCAGTAACTCTTTAGTAGGGGTGAACTCTGAGTGGAGAACCCCTTTCAGCTGAATCTTTATGCTCTGTATGGGATGGTTTAGGCAGAGAAGCCAAAGGGAACAGGTTTTGCTGGTATGATTTGCTTCAGTGCCCAGGCTGGGGGTAACTCAGCCACTTCAGGCAGGCTGGACCTGTGTGGGGCTGAAGGCTGAGCTGTTTGTCTTCTGCTTGCCTGACCCCTCTGGGCTGCTGAAGGCTTCTTGTCTCTGGTCTGTCAAGATCCTTGATGAAAGCTGTTCCTCCTGCTGCTGAAGCATTGACACACAGAGGGATTGTCAGGACATGTCCTGAGGAAAGTGAGACATTGCTGGGGTGGCCTTGGATTTCAACTTCATTCCTGTGTTATGAACGCAGTTTATTTTGTACAGAAGATTTTGTAAAGTAGATCAGACTGTCCTTTAAAAAGAGCTATTAGAAGGCTAAAAGACTTCCAGCAAGGAAGATAGTAACATCAGTCAGCGAAAAGGGATCCTTACCAGGCTCTCAATTACAACCTGCAACTTCACTAAAAGCAATGGAGTAATATAGGTGTAAGAAATGAACAGCTCTGCCCATTTAACTTCTGAGGCTGGCAGGAGCTGAGGCAAAGATTTACAGTTGTTGATATAAAGTGTCAAGGATTTGGATTAGGCCCTTTGCTTTTTTCCATTGGGACGCTCAGGGAGCTGGTCATGACTTTCTTATACTCAGTGATACTTCACCTGGAAAAGACCAAAGATCCAGCCAATGTCAGGGCAGCCGTGAGCTGCATGGAGCCAGGCAGAAATTCTGTCGCTTTACCTTAACCTTTATCCATTTGGGGACTTTTCTCTTTGAAGAGGAGTATCTTGCTTTTCTGCTTGTTATATGCTGATAAAGCTATGAATCGACTTTTTTGCTCTGAATTTTCAAGAGCACTGTTCTTTTAAAGATCATCTTTCTTCTTTCCCTTCTGCTCCCTCTTCTCCCAAAGTCCTGTGGCCATGATGAAATAGCAATGGGCATGACCCAGGAAGAAAGGAGCAGTGTTGAAGTGTATGTGTTCTTTGTGGCTTCCCTGTGCTTTCATTTGGCATTGAGCTATCCATGCAAGAAGAGAATTAAAATGACATCAACATTTTTTTGTAGGTTTGTTTTTTTTTTCTCCTCAAAGTTTCCCTTCCTGAAATCAACATAACCTAATTTTTTGCTAAAATTATCTCCCTCAGGACAAAGCCCATGGGCCATATAGGACTGAGTGTTGCAGAACTACAGCAAGCGTTGAAAATCATCCTAGCACACACTTGGGGGCAGTTGTGTTTTTCTGTGATTCAGTCAAGCAGCTCCCTCAACTAGAATCATTATCTTTGATCCTAATGGCTAACAGGGTGGCTAACGTGACAATCTGGGTGATAGTTACCTCACCTCTTGCATCCTCATGCAAACGTCAGATAGTTACTGTAAGTGTGTGCCTGCAAGAGCAATTGCCTGTTTTTCTTTCCCCCCTGGAATTTATGTACAGCTGTCAGAGACAGGGAAGCAAGTTCATCATGAAAAACCGTGTAAACATTTTGAATGTGGTGAAAGTGCTTCTGGTTTTGCACAAGCTGAAAATATGACTCAGAACAAAAGACTGAATCCTAATTCAAAGTATGTGTGTTTGCTAAGATGAAAGCCATCTAAGGGAAAAAATAAAATAAACAGAGGACCAAAAGAAACTTGGAAGAGGCAAAGAGAGCAAAAAAATCAGCCAAAGATGGCTCGCCTGCCTACGACTCATGGCTATGGCACAAACCCCACTCCTGCTGTCGCTGGCCCCACTCGCTTGGCAAGGGCAGTGCTGTCAGCCCCTGTGGGACAGGGTACCCCTGGCCATCCCCCTCTTACTGGGCATGGTGGCAATCTGCTGGGTGCTGGTTATCTCTGCACTCTGCCCCCCGCAGCAGTGCTGGTAATGGCAGGAAACTTGACAGGTAGGGGCTCGTTTAAGGCAAGAGCTGATTCCGGCTGCCAGGCAGCCACGTCGGCCAGTGCTTGGGTGAAGAGCTACCCCGGGTGTGGTAGGGAAGGTCCTGTGGGATGTTTCTGTGTTAAATCACACCTCCTCCTATTTTTCTGAATCCAGTGGAGGGGCAGGGGTTATAAACTAGCAAAAAGAATTGGCCCCTTATGTCCGTGCCTAGTCTGCTCAAGTTAATTCATTTTTTGGCTCATTACATTTTCTGCCCCATTACTAATTGCCTCTTGGGCTCCACTCATTGCCAGGGTTTTCTGACCGTCAAAACATTACTAAACAAATGAACTAAATAAAATTAAGCCTTCTTCAAGAGCCTTTCCCCAGCCCTCCCCTTGTGTTAGTATTCCAACTGCGCCCAACAGGTAGGTGTCTGCACTCATGTTATCTGTATTAATTAGACTGTAATACCCTTGGCACAAGACAAGGACAGGGATGCAAGAAAGTCTCTCCTGCAGCTCTCTGATAATTTATACCAACCGAAAGCTTGCTGCAGTGTCTTTCTCTAGTGCCACATGTACTGATAGTGATGCATAAATGAGATTAATTTTTGTTAGTTGGAAGAGAAAACGCCTAATTAGCCCCTTCTCCACAATATCCAAGCCCTACACAGTATTTAATGAGCATTTTGCAGCAAACTCCTGAGACAGAAGTACTGTTATCCCCAGACAGACCAGCTGTGTCACCCATGGCCAGGAGAGAAGTCTTAGATAGAGCAAAACATGAACACAAGTTTCCCAAGGTCTAGATTAGTGCTCAAACCACCGAACCCTTCTGCCCAGCAACTACCTCTAACAGTTGTTTACTGCTCCCTGGCCTTGTACACTTGTATCTTATGCTGAACTTACCTAATTCCTTCGGGTGTAAAACCTAACAGTTGAAGCAATCTGTCCTCTGTACTGGGTTCTTATCTTTGCAAGATCAGCATTTCTTAAAATCGGAGGGAACAGGAGGGTAAACATGACTGACTCAAGGGATAAGCTTGCCATGTTTTTCAGTACAGCTGATGATTAACATGATCAGTTCAGAAGCAAAAGTACTACAGCAAATTGCTTAACCTCGGGCATTGCTTGACCAGGCTCTGAAGGATCCTTACCCCATGTTTAAGTTACTTAACAGCGGGAAATATTCCGTTGTGCAGCCAATAGCACTATGATTGTAAAAGAAGTACCAGAAGTGGGTTTGTTCATTACCACCTGAATCCATGTTATCTGCCCAGGGCTGCGTGCTATACGGAGAAGCATCTTCTCTTAGCAGGGTAGGGTTGCTAAGAGTAGGGTCTCTTAGCACTGGGGGTTGTCCTCTGCTGCTCACCACTCTCCTCTCCTCTCCCAGCGGTTTCTGTCCCCTGCAGCCTTTGCAGAGCTGTACCCTCTTCCTCGGCAGCGAACAGCTGGTAGCCTCACGCACTCCTCTGGCTCCATGCAGCCACCGCTCAACTCATGCCCGTTGTGGTGCAGAGGTGAAGGTGGAGAGCAGCTCGCCTACACCCTGCACTGCACTTTTTGAAGTACCTGCTCTCAGAATGAGGGATGGTGCTGGAGCCCTGTGGTCCCAAGAACAGAGGGTGAGTGGGCAGCGTGCACCAGAACCAGGATGCACCAGAGCCCTGAGACACCACACGGGAGGCCCAAGGTTTAGCCCCTGATGCAGGGTATAGGTTGGTTCAGAGCAGAGCTTTTTGTCCCTCCTGTGCCATTAATATTGTGTTTGGAGCCGCTTTGGGAGTTCACACCGTTGCCAGGGTCTTCACTTTGCCACATTCTTTTGGTTAATAGAAATATTTAGCTGAAGCACGAAGGCATTGTATTTCCAAAAGGAAAACACACAGAAAAAGGTCCGATCATTTTTATTTTTTTTTCTTTGGGCCTGATTGTCTCTGCTTGTTTATGGCTGCCACTAATTTGCTCGTTTGCTTGCTGGAAAATAGCTAATTAAAACCCACTTCAGCTAACAAGCTGACTGGGACCATGCAAATGTCACTCTCTGCTGTCTGCTATTTTCGTTTATACTTTACATTATTAGTGTTGTTTTTCCTCCCTCCATAGTAATAAACGCAAGGATAGATTTAGTACCCTCTTCACAGGTGTGTGCTTGTACATCAGCACATCATCCCTAGAAAAGTGCTGCTGTTTTACTGCACTTCAGTACTTTGAGTGTTATTACCCCTGACAGTTAATGGTTTCAGACTACACTGCTTGTTAGCACTAGATTCTGAACAGCTTCATCTATCTTTTTGTTTTTACACTGACTGGTCACATTAAGTATATGTGTCTGAGCTATTAGTCCCGTCTGTTCATTGCATGCATTTCATTTGGTGGGTTTTTTTGCTAAAATTAGTATGTATTGTCATCCATATACTTCAACACATCGACTTTTGTTATAATTATGCTGTCATCATTTTGCTTCCACACACTTGCTAATTTATTGTAGCTAAATTAGACCTAATATTAGCAATTTTGCAGCTGTTCCCATAGACCACGCTCAGCCATATATTTGTACATTGTTTGGTAATTGGATTTGAGGGCTCAGGAACGGACGATGGCACTCTTTAGGAACAAGGGAAAGATTTGTGGAAATGGGAGAAAAATAAAAAATACAAGCCCCGGAAGAGGCTTCAGGGGTGAATTTCCAGAGCCAGCTAAAAAGGTTTTCACCCAGCCAAACAAATCAGAGAGTTAGTGTACCAGATCACAAACTTTCCAAAAGGCATGGTGCGTTCAGGCAGGGGCTTAGTCATTCCCCATGAATATGCTTTTTATTTTAACCACGACCTTAGAGAAGATTTCTATGGGTTGAACCACGAAAAGAAATAAAGCAGGGCAAACGGTTTTGTTTCAGAGTGTAAGCTCTCCCTCGCTGGGTATTGACATTCACCTCTTCTTGCTTCTCCAGCCCTGCTTCAGCTGATGTAGTTACATGCAGAGAATGAAAGGGATGATTTTTCAGAAATAAGGAAGCAAACAAGGAGGGTAGAATAGAACTGAACAGCTCTTAGGTGTCCTTTCTGAGCACAAGTTATTTTTCTTGTCAAGGGAGCTACAACTCCGGCAAAAGAAATTAGGGGAGCCCACCATTGAGTCTTCTATGGCCTTTTTGTAAATAATTTTTTGACACGAGAAAAGATAAAACTGTGAGGAAAACTGTTCAGACTGATGCTGCAGAATCAGTTTGATTCCCAAACCAACAGAAGAAATAGAAGAAACTTAATCACTAAAGAGCATACCCTTAACTGAAATGGAACTGAATTCTCTCTGCTCGTGATAGATCCACCTGCTTAATAGGAATATTATAACAAGATGCAGTGCTGCTGGCAGATGCACATGCAAGTTTAAAAATAAGACAGTGAAATTAACAAAAAAAAAGGATATTTGCTCAGCTCTCATCTATAACACAGAGTTCTTTCCAACTCACTACAAGCTGTTGCAGCAGGCTGCATTCTGCTCTGCTTCTCCCTCGGCCAAAGCTTAATTTCTGTTTGGAAAAGAATAGAGCAAAGTGACCTGCCAAAAAGTAAGACAGCATAGGCCAAGTCATGTAAGAATTCAGGCCCTACAAACTTGTGCCGGAAAGGAAAGTGAAGGCTAAAAGCCAAGCCATTTAACAAATTTTTAAATGATTGCGACTCGTACAAAATATTTAAAATAACAAATCCAGTTTAAAACAACTCACCCCTCCTCACGTAACAATTGTTAATAACCAAATGATTGCCAGATGATATTCTCTTGTCCTTACAAAGCCTTTATTGTCCTTCCTCTCTTCCCAAATGCCGGGAAAATAGATAGGTGGGTCTTGCAGTAGCCTGAACAGTTACTGGATGCGGCGATGGAGAAGTTGCTCCTTTGACAGTTGTTTCCAGTAGATGCTGTGACCATGATCAGCTTATCCTGCGGGGAACAGGGAAGTATGTGCTTTGCTCATTTACCCTGCTTTGGGTTTTTTGGAGTTTGTTTCTTTTTATTTCACGGCAAACTTTCCTCTGGCTCGTCTTCTCTTGGACTCCTTGGTGTGGACACCCAACTAGGTCAATCTCTTCTTTGTGACTGTCATCAGCACGCCTTGCCCTGCTGCATGTCCTAGTTCTGGTGTCATTTATCATCCTCTTTTCTTTTCACTCTGAGTGAGATTGTCTCTCAAGCAGAGGTGTAGTCAATGGCTTTTTTAGCTCTTTTCCCCCCTGTAATTCCCAGTCATGATGAATATTGCTGAGCAGTGTAGAAATATGCATGCAAAGAGCAATTGTGTCAGAGAATGGATATAATATATTATAATATACTTATCAAGGTGAGCATAAAAAGAAGTTGGGCAACGTTAAGTCTCAGCTTCCACACGCTCTTTAAGTTCTTGTTTTCACTACTTTACCATAACATCTTTTCTATCAAGCTGCTAAAGACCTACTAAAAGGGTACAAAATGAAGTCATTAGCAGAAACTTGTTTAAGGTCTCCACACACATATGTGCTCTTCAGGTAGCTGGCTGGGCAGTGCTGTGAGGCTCTTACTTGGAAGCTGGAGCAATAAATGTCATGTCAGGGGCCAACTGTCTGTAATCACAGTTAGCAGGTTGAACAGACTTGTGAAAATATTTTCTTTATGTGAAGGGAGACGCTGCACACTTTGCCACAGCAGAAGTTGCTAAACCTAATGTAATATGACAAGTCCTTTGGCAGCAAAAGCCACATTTAATAGACACACTGCCTGTGAAATGGGAAAGAAACAAAAGCAGTTTTTCTGCACAAATGTCATCTTCTCTCTTTTGCAGTATCTCTCACCTCATCCGGCTCCCACACCCTTTGTTTTCCAGGTGACATTGGCCACGTGGCGTGGTCTCCTTCCACATCACTCCCAGACATTTTCTTCTTCAGGTGCCCTGGGACCTGGCCTTTCCCCATCTGCAGTCCTGCTAGTGATGCCCACCTTAATGAACCACCTTTGTGCTTAGAAATCTGGCTGGTGAGGGGTGCCTTGCTGCTCTGGGATGATGTCTGGGCACAGCGTGGGACCTGGCACACACTTGCATCTCCCCAGGGCTGCAGCAGCAGGGAACCACTGCCACCCCACAGAGGGCTGTGGGCAGGGTACATCTGCCCTGTGCTCTTGCCTGTGGCTGCCTCACGTTACAAACTGTCTGTAGCACTTTGTGTTGCTGGTGGTGAGATTCAGGACACTTCAGGGGACTGCTGTGAGACAGTGAGGAGCCCGTCTGTCCTCTCACTTTGCCAGTGGCACCAGTGGACGGCCAGGTGGGGCCACGCTCTGCATCCCACCATCGTCTCAGCAGGTACATAGCATAGGCTCTGCTGCTGCAAGCATGGCTCTGGCTTGTCCTCATAGGTGACCTGAATAGAAAGGGAGTCACACCCGAGTCTCCCCTGCTGGCATTTAACCACAGCAGTGTCCTCTCCCACCTAGCACAGCACAAATGCTGATGCTGCTTTGCAGGCATAACGAGATTTCCTCACCAACTGGCCTGCAAACAGGCATCCTTCAGAAAGATGAACCTCTCTTGTGCAAGCAAGCATGGGGTGTGTATGTACTCAGACCCTCTCTGAAGCTTTTCATTCTCATCCTCCTCTTCTCTGTCTGTGGTGGAATGCAGCCTGAGTCAGCTCAGGCTTGCAGCCATGGGATAGTGTTTCGCGCTTGCTTTGCACTGATGCCAGTGATTATGTGAGGTGTGAGGCCATGGAGAATCAGGCTCCCGAGGGCTTCTTACAAGATCACAGAATCACAGAATGGTAGGTGTTGGAAGGGATCTCTGGAGATCATCGAGTCCAATCCCCTCGCAGGATCACCCAGGGCATGTCGCACAGGAACGCATCCAGATGGGTTTTGAAAGCCTCCAGAGAAGGAAACTCCACTATCTCTCTGGGCAGCCTGTTCCAGGCTCTGTCACTCTCACAGGGAAGAAGTTCCCCCTCACGTTGAGGTGGAACCTTCTCTGCTCAAGTTTATACCCACTGTACCATGTCCTGTTGCTGGGCACTACAGAAAAGAGATTGGCTCCTTCCATTTGACACCCCCCTCTCAGATATTTATAGACATTCATAAGATCCCCTCTCAGCCTTTTCCTTGCGAGACTGAACAGCCCCAGTTCCCTCAGTCTTTCTTCACAGGGGAGATGCTCAAGTCCCTTAATGGCAAATAATTAACGACAGTGTGCAATGCAAGTGCAATAGCAGTTAACAGGGAAATCAAGACTTTGACTTGCAAAGCAGTTGTTGTGTCACTGCACTAACAAACCACCGCTTTAAAAAGGGGGTTCCCATAGACAAGTTTCCAGCAGTACCCAGGGTAGTTTTCTGCAGTGGGTTTGCACAGAATCCAAAGTCAGTCTTTTGAGCCAGAACATCTTCAGTACTGAGACATGTTCAGGGAAAGAATAAAAGGAGACCATCAAGAAATGGGGTTCTGAGATTTCCCCTTCCTAAGAATTATTGTCAACCTTCATGAGGACTGGCAGCAGTACCTGGAGGCTTACAGGGAAGTGGACAGTGCTGGTCCACCTGCTATCCAGTTTTCCCTCTCTGTGCAGGAATTCTTTTCCTCTTGGCTTTTTCAGCTCAAAGGGGACAGACACGGGGGCTGACAGTAATTTTCTAATCTTTTTCTATTGAAGGCCCAAGGACGAGATCTTAAAGAAAAGCAACAAAGGAGCAAGGATAAGTGAAGCTTTTTAAAGCTACTGCTCCCTTTCACAGTTCTTTTCAGCAATTTGGCTTCTTACTAAGACGATGCCATTAGGGGGATAGGAACAGAGCATGTGTGAGGGCGTAGGAAGGGAGGGAGGTCAAGAAATACGCTGCAGCAAGGATGCCAGGCTCACAGTTCTTATTCTTGACTCATTTCCCAACACATTACTCCCCAGGAAAGGATGCAGTGGCAGTGACTGGAAGAGCAAGGGTAGCATCCCTTGAACTGCAGATCCTTTGCAAGTTGCACAGAGTGTGACAGATGAGCTGATTTAGTGGCAAGGGTGTATGTGCTCCATTACTTTAATGCTGTAGCAGGGAAAAACAAGGAGAAAAGACTCTGGGCACAAGTGTTATAGATGAGAAAAGTAAAAGATTAGTACTTGAGGAACTTGTGTTTGTTTGACTTAAGAGAATGATTTAAGGAATAAAATTGCAAGTAATAAATTTTCCCTCAAGTTTTATCTGAGGCCAACCTTTGCTGTCTTTGTTTTAAAATCAGGAGGCAGACCTTTCTGGCTTCCACTTTTCTCTCCAGGTGTTCACCGGACTTCGAGGTTCATTTCAGTTAGGATGGCAGCACACTGGGCCATCACTGCCTTGCAGCTGTACCACCATCTTCTGTTCCTTTGAAGGCCAGTGGTCTACAGACTTTGGTACTGGCACAGAACAAGGTGGGTACCAAGGTGTGTGCCAGCAGCCCCCCTGGAGTCTCAGGACATCAGTGCAGGAAGAAATAAGTAAGTTTGAGCTGATTCCTATTTAAATCACGTCAGCTTGCTTTATAGCATTATTTTTACCATCATGGCTTCTTAAGCAGCATTTGAACCTGTTCTCTCAGCCCACGGCTGCATGTTGGAAAAGCCATTTTCCAAGTGACTTCCAATGCACATATAGATTTATAGCTTGTGCTGCAGAGGAAGTATTTTTTGCTGACCCTGCTTTGCTCCTTAAAGCTCAAGTGGACCCTGAAAATATTTCATGTCCTGCACTGGCTAAAGCAATAGCACTAATGTGGCCAACCTAATATCTCAGAGAGCTGCAACTGTATTGTTTTTACCACAGGAGTGACATTTATTTTGGATATAAATTCAGTACATAAATGTATAATAAATTGTTTGGTGATATTAGGGCAGTAACATTATTTTTTTTTTCTGAACGAACCACCCAAATGACTGAACCACTGTAGTTAATTAGAATCGATCTCACTTTTTAGCACCAGGAAGTGCATAATGGAAGATAAGATTGATTGTAACATTGGATCACTTCATTTAAAGACTGCTAATAGGCTAAAATGACAGAACCAATCTAAAATTATAATTTCAGAATCAATATAATTTTTATTACGTTGTCAAATCTAAAAAATTAATCTAAATTTATGCTGTGAAACTAGCAAATCCTTCCAAGCTATTATAATGAAATGAACCAACATTTTATTATATTACTTCTTTAAATAGAAAAAAATACTTCTTTATTGGCATGGCATTGCAGCAGGCTAGATAACCAGGCTTTCAGTTTGGGAGGTATCTGTTCATTTCCTGCTTAGAGCAAGAGCAGAGATGGATTTTGACCTTCCCTCTTTCCATCATAGACCCATTTTTTCCACATTGTTAAACCACCACAAAAAGGTGAGAGCAGGCTTCATTTCAGAAGCAGAGATCAGGCCTGGGAGGAGAGTAGCACTTCAGGAGGGAATTCAAGTTTTCTAGCAAAGCTGTAGTAAAAGCATGTGCCTCTTAGTTTGCCATTGCCAGCCACACACGCTCAAGACAAATGTAGCCTCACCTTCTCCAGAAGAAAGAAAGGGACAATGGTGGTAGCTTAAAGACTTATATTTTCTTTTCCTTACAGATTTATTACAGAAGGAGGGCCTGACCAAAAAAGACATTGCCAATTTTGATAATACCAAAGATTTTGGTGCATTCTGCTCCTGCAGGAGCAAACAAATAAAAGCCTCTAGCATGGTTTTAGTGCACACTGATGTTTCTTGGGATGTCAGGTTGTTCTCTCTCTCTCTCTCTTTTTTTTCAGTAATAAATTCTCTGCAGAACTTGAAATGATTTCTTTGCTGTCCATTTATAACCACCCTTGTATACTGAGCTGTATGGTGTTGAGTGTGCGGGAGTGATCCCCAGGTACTTCCAGCTGCAGAGCTCACCCAGGGCCGTGGATCCTGTCTCTTTCACCTGACCTCCTCAGCAGCCGCAGACCTCTCAAGAGCTTTAGCAGCCACATGATGCAGCAGCCTTGGCCAGATCAGGGCTGTCTGCACCCTTGAGTCCCTCCTGGAGCATTTTGTGTCCCTTCTATGGAGAGCTGGAAGTCCAACTTGGGAAGACCAGACTACTCTTCAATGACCTGTGAGTAATGAGTCAGACCACACTCAGAGTAGTGCCTCACTGTGAATTATCTCTGTGTGCTTTCTGACTGTTGTTGATGTTGTTGGCAACAGCTTTATCTTCAGCTATTTGAACTGTGCTGCCTTAAGTGGAACTGTTTTTTCCAGCAGTTGAAGCCCTGTGTGTAGCCTCTTCCTGCTCAGGGTGAAGGCTGAGCTAAGAGCAGCGTTTCTTTCTGAAAGTACAAATACTGTTGAACTGCTCCCAGTGCTGGCTGCTGTCACTCAAGATTGCACAGGGGTGAGGGCCCAGTTTTGCTGAAATCAAAGGAGTCTTTGGCATAGCTGTCAATCAGGCCAGGGCTGTGATTTGACAGCCCTGCCTTTAGTAGAGGGAATTAAGATGTGGCCAGAGAAGCTGGTTGGAAGGCCACCATCCCTACTTCTCCAGAGAAGCTGCAGAAGCCTGTTTCTGCAAAAGGGGATTGGGCCTGGAAAAGTAGGGCAGGACATCCTTGCAGACAAAGTCCCTGGCTTCTACACACAAAAGCAGAGGCAAACCCCACCCTGAATTCATTTCGCAGCTATGGGAGGTGATGCTGGGCGTGTCTGAGTGGAACCTGCACGCCGGAGCTGACCCTGGGATGGCAGTAATTATTGCAGGGAAGAGTGAGGGAACACATGTACAGAGACCCCAAAGAGCACTTTGGAGAGCTTTGTGTTTCTTGGAGGTTTAATGTATTATAATCTGATTCGGCACAAGCCAGTCTGGGAATAAAAGAGAAATGCAGAAAGACTAATGATTTGAAGCACAGGGGGAAGTGGAAAGAAAACAGCACTTTTAAGTGCATTTTTTCCCTTTTATGCAAGATCTGACTGGGGCCAGGCAGAGAGAGCAAAAAGCTTCTGTGAGTTAACACAAAAGTGAAACCGTACTTTGAAGAGGCTTTATTTGCTCCTTAGAGTCTTCTTTTGATTTTTAATATCTCTGAGACTTGTTAGGGAGAAAACAGACAAAGACATTAGATTCCGGGTCTCGAGCAAAGCCTGGGGACTTGAGACTTCCACAAAAAGAAAGAAATTACAGCCTGAAAAAGTTAACAACCTTACCCTAAGTGCTGCACAATGTCAAACAGAAGCAAGCCAGTCAGTCTGCCGTGGAAGTCTCTTGCGCTGGCTGGAGGAGTGCTTTAGGCTGGTCCCAGCATACACCCAAATTTCCAGTTGAACTGTTTCAGCTGGATTGAGAAGGAAAGTGACTTTGGGGAGAAGCCTGGCACCAGACCGGAGCTGCTGCCTCCATTAACTCCAGCAGGCGGGAGGCGGCCCAGTGGTGAGCACACACGGATTAAATTGGCCTTTCCAAACCCGCCTGCATCCGGATCTCTGCATCCAAATGCTGTTAGGGAAAGAGGATATTGAGGGACATCCTGGCTCTACTGGCTGTTCCAATGCTTATGCTTTTGGTTCAGTAAGCTCAGAGCTGAAAGTCCTAAAGCCTCATCAACTTAAGAGCCAAGAAACCAAACTTGGTTTTCACGCAGAAAAAAACGATTTGATTATTTGAGTCTGTTTTAACTACATAAAGAAATATTTTCATGTTTGTTGAGTATCTATCTGCTTTCTGACAGTTTGACTTGCCTACCTTCAACCAGAAGAAAATATTGCTAACAGTAAAGAAGTTATAAAAAATAGAGCCCGAGGTAAATTTTGCCAGGAGCCAATTAAGAGATTTGAAAAACAGACAGATGTTTCAGACCAACTTGAAGCTTATCAAATTGAGTTTCTGGTGGTTCCAAAAGAATGTAGTGTCTCAACCAACTCTGAAACATCAAGCAGATGCATCCAGAGAGATGGGCAACTAGCTGAAACCCTCTGCTGAAAGAACATCAAGGTCTTGAAGAAGCCTGCAGAGCATGGTGGCTGCAATGGGACATAAAGAAAACAGCCATCTCTTGGCAGAGCGGGTTCTCGACTACAGAGAAGGCTGGCAGCCTTAGCCAGCAGCACAAGCTCCATTTGAAAGCAGCCAGTGAGCAGTGCAGAGCTTCTAAAAGACAGATGTCTATTTTCTGCACTGTGTGGAGTTTTCAGTGATAGCTTCTTGAAGCTGCACTACTCCAGCCTAGGGATTGCAAAAATGTTGGCAGAGGCCTTGATTTGAGTCAAGCATGGGAAAATTTGGGTTTTCATAATCACGCGTGGAATTCATTTGTGATAAAACATGAAAGCAGCTTGTATATCTAGGTTAAAAGTTACTAGAGCAAGTTGTGAATTTGTCCATATTTATTGCCCGGTTTAGGACAAGGAAGTGACTGCCATGAAAAGAATGCCCAGGGAATATGTTGGGAGGGTTAGCTATTTTTAAGCCACTGATTTCTGCTGAGTGTGAGTCCTATCTATGGCCGTTACTTAATCTGCAGGACTGCCACCATTCCTCCCAGTGAGGACTCCCACACATATCCTGTTTTTACATTTCTGCGCGAACATCTGTTTGCGGTTCCTCCAGTGGATTTTGAAAATTCAGAAGTCACTTATGATGGGACTTTCCATCATGACCTAAAACCTAGGATTGCCCATTCCAGGAGAAGACTGAGTGGCTTTGACCATCCAGAGCACTTAGATATATTTACTAGAAATTACCTTTCTGAAGGTGGAAACTGAGGGATGGATAATGAAGAAATTACCCTTTGCTAATAATGAAAGAAAAGTGACAACTTTTGAGACATATTCAAAAATACACCATCTTTTCCAGCATATCCATCAGAGGGAGAAAACATGAAGGATGATGGTCTACTCCAGCCCACCCATCCGGCTACTAACAGGATTTGGACTTCTGTTCATGCCCTGCTGCTTGCTCACAGATGTGTAGGGAATATCAAGAACTGAAGCCAAAGTTCAAATCACTCTCTGTTATTCTTTCTCTTTTTATTTTTCCCCTGAAGAAATGCCCATGTTTTCCTTTAAAATATGAGTGTATATGCATGAGAAGGTGAAAATGGGTTTATCAACAGTTATCAGAAGACAGCAGCATTCCTCCTCCTTCCTTACACCAGTCCATCAGCTCTAGCTAGGAAGACGACCCAGGGTTAAAAAGCATCGTAGCCCCAAATTTGTTATTTAGTACCAGTGATGTAACCATCGCTTCTCTCTTGCATCTGTGGAAGGAAAGGTTCATTCCTGTCCTGGTTTCCTGGGACAGAATGAGGCCAGCCATGGTCTGCAGGCTGTCAGCAGTTTGGAGTCAGCCAGGGCAGCTGACCCGAGCTGGCTACAGGTGTGTCCCACACCAGGAATGTCATGCTCACTATAAAGGGGGAAGCTTGCAGAGGATGAGGGCTCCTCCTGCTTCTCCCCATCCTTGAAGGGACTTGCTCACCATTCTTCTCCCAAGGATGGCTTTCCTGTTTGTTGTGACTGACATATGTTCACTGAGATAAGTATAACTTTGTTAACTCTATGTTTAGATTAATATTGGTTTGGCCGTTTCATAAAATCTGTTTTCATTTCAACCTGTGGGTCTCCTCTCCTTTTCCAGATCCCCCTTCTCTGCTGGGGAGGGGTCACTGAGTGATAGAGCACCTGCTAGAGTTCAGCTCTGGGTATGGATTAAACCCAGACAACTCTCTATACCACCCATTTCAGAGGAAAAAGAGAACAACACTTCATGCTCCTGCTTTCAGCATTGGTACCTCCAGTCTGGCTGCTAGACTGGACAACAGTGGTAGGGTAGAGCTGGCCCCAGCCCGTGCATCTAACTCAGGGGTTCTCAACATCTGCTTTACATTTATCCTCTGCTGCAAGGGAAGTCACTTCAGGGTGCTATGAAGCCCCTAAGCAAGAGTGTTCACAGACAGCAGTTTTTCTCTTACAAAGCATTTAATTTGTAGGAAAAAATTTCTTTTTAAAACCTAAAACCTCCCGCATGTGTGTATGTTTTATTTTCAATATGGATAGAACTTCTCATCCAAGGTAGAAGAGAGACCCTCTTTAACCCTGAATAATAGCTTGAGGTGTTCACTCCAAGCAGTGACGTGAGTCTCGCTCTTCTGTGTTGGAAATACGTGTCTTAAGTGCTAAGTGGCTGGTTATTCTTCAGCGGATAGTTCCCCTCCTCTTCTGTGCTTCCTAGATAACAGTTCTCCAGCTTGGAATGTTTTGAAATGGCAGGAGAGTCTCTAATTGTCACAAACAAAAGCTTTTACAAGGCGTGGGTTGGTTCTGCTGTTGAAGAAGCACCCCCTTTTCTTTTTTTCTGTATTTTTTTTTTATTTAATATCTCAAAATGTTTTGGGGATGACTAAACTGTTCTCCCACAGCTCTTGTTAGGATAGTTTGAAATCTATTTGTAATCTTCAAAGTGATAACTTCTTTCCCAAGGGCTTTTATTAACCATAAGACAGCAGCAAGCAGCTGGGCATGAAAACCAGGTGTGTTCAACATAGAAGTGGGACATGTATTTTTATAAGTGCCCATGACTGGCAGAGACCTTCACCAGTAGAGACAACTTTCCTAAACCTTGATATTGTCAGTCCCAGGCTAAGTATCTAGGAGGAAGATAAGCTTGAGAAGTGTGAACCTCATGAGGTTTAATAAGACAAAGTGCAAGGTCCTGCACCTGGGTCAGGGCAACCCTCAGTATCACTACTGCCGGGGGGATGATGGAACTGAGAGCAGCACTGTGGAGAAGGAACCTGGGGGTACTAGTGGGTGGAAAGCTGCACATGAGTTGGCAATGTGCACTCACAGCCTGGAAGGCCAACCATATCCTGGGCTTCATGAAAAGAAGTGTGTCCAGCAGGTCAAGGCAGGTGATTCTGCCTATCGTCTACACTCTGGTGAGACCCCACCCAGTGTACTGTGTCCAGCTCTGGAGTCCTCAGCATAGGAAGAATGTGAACCTATTGGAACAGGGCCAGAGGCGGGCCACAAAAGTAGTCAGGGGACTGGATCACACCCCCTGTGAGGCCAAGCTGAGAGAATTGGGGTTGTTTGTTCAGCCTGGAGAAAAGAAGGCTCCAGGGAGACCTTATTGAGGTCTTCCAGTACTTAAAGGGGACCCACAGGAAAGATGGAGACAGTCTTTTTAGCAAGGCCTGTTGCAACAGGACAAGGGCTGATGGTTTTAAGCTAAAAGAGGGGAGTTTTAGACTAGACATAAGAAATTTTTTACAGTGGTGGTGGTGAAACACTACAACAGGTTTCCCAGAGAGGTGGTTGCTGCCCCACCCCTGGAAACATTCCAGGTGAGGTTGATCAAGGCTCTGAGCACCCTGCTCTGGTTGCAGATGTCCCTGGTCCCTGCAGGGGGGGTCGCACCAGATGACCTTGAAAGGTCCCTTCCCACCGAAACCATTCCGTGATTCTATACGCTTTAATCAATCTGACATGAGCATAGTAACGCAAAAACTCTCTGCTCTGTAACACCCAGAAGACGATTCTATGTCTGCATCCCTCAGCCTTGCCTTTGGGCAGCAGTGTTCTCTGTGCACACATGGCAGAAGAGGCAGGGTGTGCTGCTGGTGCCCTGCACTGCTGATCGGTGAGCACGGGGTCTATCCGAAGGCGGTGGGGACGTGTCCGCTCTGCCTCCCGCACACCAGCCAGCCTGTCTGCTCGGGTGTGTGCTGAGGACCAGCACAGCAGCTGTGCACCACAGGGCTAGATGATCAAACACTCACCTTAAAAGCTCTGCAATGATCTAAGTGTATGGCTTGTGCTGCATGGGTAGATGCTGAGATAGTTTTTTTTCCTCTCTGTACGCTCTCACGGAGAGCTGCTGGGTTGTAAGGAAATGCAAATAGGACTTAACACCAGAAGAAAACTCCTGGGCTAGTAAGATAATAGCTTGGTCCTCTCATTCCATTCATAAATGTGCCAAGGATCGGGTGAAGCTACTCTGAAAGCACTGCCAGGGATAGGTACTCGTGGAACCCAAGCCTCGTTTAAGAAGGCTGAGGTAATTAGGACAGTTGTTTTTTTAGTTATCACTGAAGTCAGTCCTTGCAAGGCCCCCCAGCCATATCCAGGTTAATGGTCATCAGTGTGTGCTGAGTCAGCAAAACCCTCCAGCTTGCATTCACCAGGGGCTCCCGATAGGCTGAGGCCAGCTCTTTTTGCTGGATGTGCTGAACTTCTTTCTGAAGTCAGGATGATTAGAAGAGAGAAGCAATCTACAGCTTTAATCAAGCTTGCAGGAACACACCTTCCAGATTTTGTGAGACGAGGTATTTGTTACCTCCTGTCCTCTGGCATGGTAGCAGTTTAATGAAAGGCTGCATATTTTTCTGTTAGCAGCTCAACCACTTAATTCTTAAGTTCCTTCAGAGCTCTCAGATGTATGCCATCTGGTCATGGTGACTTGTTGCTCTTTAATTTGTGAATTTGTTCCAGCACTTCCAGTTTTGACACCTCAATCTCTGACAGAGTCTCATCTTCATTACTTGAAAAGGATAGCTCAGAGGGCCATCTCTCTCTCTCTCTCTCTTGCATCTCCTTGTAGCTTCAGTTTCATTAACATGATTTTAACTTAAAGCAGAATTTATAGCTTTTCCCAAATATGCCATCTCTCCACCTCCTATGCATCCTGCAATATTTTATTGTGCTGTATTTTCATTAAATAAAAACACATCTGAAAACTATGTGGAACCTGTGCAGATAGGTAACCAGCACCTTTTTTGTCTTATAAAAAGGCCTGACAGTGAGTTCAAACATCACATCCACCAAAGGGATATTATTAGTTCTCAGGAAACAGGGAATTGGACAGCTTATTTAAACACATTTAGAATACCTCTTCATGGTCCAGTGTTATTTATTTATGTATCATAAATAATATAAATTATTTATGCTCTATTTGCCTTTCAGGTTTTCAGGGAAGTTGAGTCCCCATTGTAACATGCACTCTACAAGCACATAGTTAGAGGCAATTCCTCTTCTAAGGAATTTACAAATAGAGAAGACAAATGGCTAAGAACAGACAACATGCAAAGAAGTTGTCAAAGATGTATGTCTTCATAGTTATATTTTTAATAGCTTTTCCTTTTAGATATAGTGTCCTTCACCCTGCCTCCTTGGTGTTTCTCCAGACCTCTCTCTCCACCTAACCTCACCAGGATATCCTAATATGTATTCTTTCCATCTTTTCCCCACTGCAGGAAGATGTGACAGCAAAAACCTTGGCAGTGTAGCAGAGCAGCCCTGCAGTCTTTTTTTCCTCTTCTGGGGGACTGAAACCATTTTCCAGAGGTATCTGCTGGTGGGGTTTGGGGCAGGAGGCTCACCTGGCTTGTTTCTGTCTCACTCACAGAGCATGGGTGGCACAACGACTGCATCGCCCCAGCAGCAGAGACCACTGCTGAAAAGTCTCCTTTGCCTTCAAATGGAGGTGGAGAAGGAAGGGCTGCTTCTCCTCCCCACTCCATCCTTTCAAACAGCAGGAAACTTTTCTGCAATGCCCTTTGCAAACCTCAGAAATGGCCTGGCTGAAAGGACCGAGCCTGGGTGGGCATAGAAAGGGCAGAAACTTGAACCTGCTCTTCACTCCTTTATTAAATCTGGGAGATGACAGAAGCACACTTCCCTCCTGACAAAGTCTGAGGGTCTCTAGTGACATTTATGTCACTGGAAAGGCATATAATATGTACACTGTGGTTTAATTTTATCTTAATGAAACAATATACATATAAAACTATCCATTAAATATAAAACAGTGAAGTAATTTGCAAATTTTCCTACGGCATAATAAATTAAGCATGGAGAGCACTAAGGAATGCAATTTGCAGTCATTTATAATGCAGTGTTTCATGTTAATAATTCAAAATCACATGCTATTTGGAGACACTTCTAATTAATGTATTTATGAAATTGTGAACTGTGACTGTTTTGGTTCCATTTAGCTAAACATTTCAACAGAATGCGCTTGCTGTTGTTTTGTGTTTGCTTAATGGCACCAGCAAGCATCAAATGTACAACTGGGGGAAGTTGGGGGTGGTATCTGTTGTGGCTCTTTTTTTTTGTGGGTATGTGTTTTTCTATGTGCACTGTATGCATGCGTGTGATTACGCTCCTGATCTCACCAAAAACAAGGAAGTTCTGCAATAATTCGAGGAGGAAATAAAGAAAGGCAAGTTTTATGGATGAATAATTAATTGCAAGAAAAGTTCAGTACCTTCCTAAAGAATTGCTAAAATATTTAGTACTTTTCAAATAGCAGATCTGATACACTGACCTTTCTCCTGACTGGTTAATTATGACTGATACAGCTCAAAAATTTGTATTCATGTTTTTATTTTGATATTGTTCAGCTTTTTCATCAGATTAAGTATTTGTCATGCTGATTCTTTATCAGAATGCAATGAAGAATGTCATGATTCCCCAGAAAGTTGTTCTTCTGAGAGGAGACTTAAAGGGATTTGGGGGTATTTTGAAATTTCAAGTACATTTTAAGGAAAAAGCCATACATATCAGACTTTGTAGTGAATTACTGCACGTCAAGGCCGTGATTCTGAGAGTGCCTCGAAATGAATTGGCTTCTAGGCATACACAGAACCAGATGCTAATAGTTCTCTGTTGTAGCTCTGCACAGGAAAGTGAAGGGAAAGCTCTTGAAATAATTTTCTATGAACAATCTGTTTCTCACAGGAAAGCAAAAAAACAAAAAAGAGGAAAAACTTAAAACTCCTCAAACCCATAGTAAGGAGGTCCAAGGTGCTACATGTGGCCCTTCCCACCTTCCAAAAAAGTCCTGAGAATTCAACAGGATGCTAGATCAAAATCATCATGTCTCCTGGTAATTTCAAAGCTCACTTGCAGACCACTAACTCCATGTTGAACATTTTATTTTACTACTGTGCTTTCTGTATGGTGGTTGTTCTTTTTATTTCTTGGTTTCTTGCCTTTTTTTTTTTTTTTTTTTTTTAATACTTGGGACAATATGTATATGGGTGGGAAAATATTTTAAAAGTTCTCATGGCCTTTAGCTGTGGTCTTGGAAATTGACCAATGTAATCATTAGACTGAGAATTAAAGCTGGATTTCCCCCACTTTGTGCGATTTATATTTTAAACAATGTAGGAACTGTTACAATTTGGGAGGCAATATGGGTGTCTAGGACCTATCTCCCTATTACTTGCCATAATCTGAATTGCTCTATTGAGGCTTTTTATTTCCTTGGTATCAAATATTGGCAACATGGTAGATTATCTTTAATAAATTACTTCTTCCTAAAATGGAAAATGTGACTGGATCTTCTGCATTTCTTCAGTTTTGTCCAGTGTGAATGCATTCAGAAAAGGCCCCCTGTGTTTATACATTGGTCTGCTCCTGTTTCTAGGTCCAGACTAAACTGGAATTGCCAGGAACTGGTGAATGTAAAGATTCACATTTGGCTCACATTTTAGGTGAGTTGCTCTATTTGAATATCCTTTCTTGATGGATTTTTAACTAGGTTTTGTCTTTCACTAAATGAGATGGATTTGTGGGAGATTCCATTAGAGGCACAAAATTAAGGGGTGAAAATTTTACCCAAACTATGTTCTGTAAGAATATCTCTTGTTTTAAAACAAAATTATAGCTGTCACAGGAACCTAAGACATTAGAAATGTCTGTGGCGTGTTAGTACAGGATGCAAGGTGTACTGGGAAATATACTATGAGATAAGGGGCATATGGAATTGATCTTCTGTGGACTTTGCTAATTAATTGGTTATCACCTATTTGCCAACAACCACGGTGGTCTAGATACAATGATCCATCTTTATTTCGAGCCCTGTGCTCCCAGGTTTCTCTCTGAATCTGAGTTTTATGCTTTGTGCCCACCTCTAACATTCATTTACAGTAACACAGAAGGAAAGTGCCTTTGCTGTTTTGTTTTGGTTTGTTTTTCTTCCACTCCGAACAGAATATTTTCACTTAATGGTGAGGCATGGTAGCTGTTTACAGCTTCTGTTTCAGCTCTGTGGTATTTCAGCATTCAAAAGACTATGGAAGTCTTGGTTTTAAAACCCTCTCTCCAGTAGTGGGAAAACAGCAAAACTTGGGAAAAAACGTGTGTACTTTTCTTTCTCCTTTTAATTACGTTGGCATGTTTTACAGGACTAGATCTACAGCCGTCTGTGGTTAAATGCTATTCATTAAAGGTACTGTAAAACAGATAAAGCCCAAAACACAGATTCAAACTGCTCTCCTCAAAGCAATGTTGCCATTTTTGACAGTAAGTTTTTCTGAAGATTATCCTTTTCTTTTTTTAACATGTACAGGCATAAATCAAGAGTACACATATTAAAATCAGTTCAGCAACAATTGCTGGGTGTTATTAGACATCTGCACCTTTTAAAAATTGTAAATAATGCCTTGATGCTTTGTCTAACATCTTATTGTCAGAATCATTGGTGTGCCTGAGTGTAGGCACTTCAACACATATCAAACGACTTAAATTAACCACCACGTTCTGAAAAGAATAACAAGCCCAGGTGCATTGAACAAGGATGTCTTAGGGAATTCCACCAAGTGGCATGTGAAGATTTTCTTTCAAAGGAACATTAGGGACCTTCAACTTGGAGGCAATGACTAAGTTGTATTGGTTGATCTGAAAATTCAGCACAGGAGCTGCCATTCCTTGGCATTCTAATTATCCGACAGGATTTTTATTTGGTGCTTTAAGTAGAATTCATCAGAGTTATTTCTGTACAAACAGTGCTCTCTTTCTGGGGACCCCTGTTTCTTTACCTTCTTCTCAATTTGACATGGTATTTCAAAATGGAAGGCTGTTTTTTTTGGTGGTGTTTTTTTGTGTGGCAGGGTGTGTGTTGTTTTTTGGGTTTTTTTAGATCTTAAATTAAACTAATGGGTTTGAAGGGCACCAAAGAAAGACAGGAAAAGAAAGACTGTCAGAGCTACTTATGAAGGAAGAAACCCTATATTTCTATTTATTTTTAACTGGTGTCTTCTAACCATTGTCCTGGGGATAACTGTACCTAGGTGTCAGACTGTAAATGGGTACTAGTTAATGTAAACAAACCATTTATTTTTTAGCTTTCAAACAAAAACTTGACTTGTAAAATCCCTGTCCCCCCTCTTCCCCCTTGGGCTGTAAGAGGACATGCCTGTCCTTGTTTCTGGTTCAACCCAGCACTGTAATTTGGATATACAAAGTGCTCTGGAGGAAGAATAAATGTATCCATCCAGAGATGGAGTATGTGAAAAAAGAGTAAGAAATATTGTAAATCTCCTTGACTGGCACAGAGAATTCTTTGGTGCAGGACAAATCCTGGGAAAGCTAAAGCTCTGGGGCTTTGAACTGGCTGGAGACTGGAGAAGGAGCAGAAAATCTGGGTCTCTTACATCACAGGAGCTCAGAAAAACCCTACACGAGAGAAGAAATGTAGAGGATTTGGGTACGTAGCTACCGCAAAAGGATAAATTAACGAATCAGTAAAAGGAAATTCAGCACCTGCCACAGAGGCAGCATGGTAAGAGGAAAAGGATTTCACCACAGAGCTTAATCCAGCTCCCACTGAGTTCCCTGGGAACTGAATTCAGCCTTTTCAAGTTAGAGCAAAGGAAGTTTCCCAAGCTGTTCGGAATATTATTATTGCCATGAACAAAGCTATGGGGTAAGGCGTAAGCACACAAACAAAAGATCCCCCCAGACACAGTAATTACCAGCAGTGTACAAAGTTGTCTAGCAGCAGGCAACAACAACAAAAATCCACACGTCTTCTGTCGAATCGTTAAGCGTCCATCTCAGCAGCATTTGTGACCCTGTTGCATCTGCTTGCCACATACAGTGTACGAAGGTGCTTGGCTAGACCAAATGTTTTGGGAAAACAGATTTCAAGTGCCATGATTTTAATATTCTTGCATAGAGAAGTCGGGAAATCTGAGAAGGAGTTTTATGGGCCAAATTTTGTGAAATGAGTCCCCAGGGGCCACACCAAAGATGCTGAGACTTGGCCTGTGGTTATTCCTGCTTAGGAGCACAGGGAGAACTTAGCGAGACCCACTTAGCAAGGCCATGCCATTTGAAGAGAAAAATCTTGAGTTAAGTAACATTTCTCTCATACCATTAATCCACCAGTGCACTTGAGAAAATAGTGTCTTTGAGACCATTAAGCAAACTGAAATACTGGGGAAAATCACTGAATCGATGACCTGCTCTGGGTGATGTCTCCAGCCCTTTTCCTCTCATTTGGTTAAACAGAACTTAGAGTACCTATTTTTTTTAAGGTCCCTCTCTCCCACCTGTGTTTACATAGTGTTTGAGTCTAACTCAGGCAGGATATACCAGAAATTAACAGCAGTGCTGCCCAACACTTCTGCAACCTGAATTCAAGGGGCAGGGGAAAACGCTTCTGGTGGAGACACCTCTTAGGCAGCACAGAGGGTTAACAGTCACTGGAGACTCAGATGGGATAATGGAATAATCTTGGGCAATCCTAAAGTACTGGGAGAAACCAGGCTGGAAAGAAAAAAAAAAAACCCAACCCCAAACAACCAACTTTCCTCTCTCTGGGGCATTTATACTGCCAAGCAACTTATTTTATGTCCATCTATGATGCGAGCGTGTTGTGAAATGTAGCTCACTTGCTAGACGTTGTTTTGATGTGTTGTTTGGCACAAGGGGAAAGAGAAATGGACTGCATTCAATCTCTATTAAAGCAGAGAGACGTCTTCTGCAGAATTTATTTTCAGAAGCTCTGCGCTAACTTCATTTTCTTATTAGCTGAAATTGCTAGTGAGACAGTTTTAGCAACGATGCTAAATGCGTTCATGGAAAAGATGTATCTGTCTGGGCTCGATGAATTGCCTACTGTTGTGTCAGCTCGGAGAGAACAGATCTTTACTATGGAATTTGGGGATCTGGGATTAGGTCCTAGTGATAATTCACATGGGAAAAATGTTATAGCATATGTAATTACAGAAAGGCAAATGTAGGGGAAGATAGCAAGAAAGTATTGCAGGTAGTTAAGAGTTTTAGAAAAATACAAATTTATAACCTGCAAAAAAAACCTTTCTGATGTTAATATTTGTGATTGTTGAAATTTGAGAACAAAAAAAATGGGAAATCGAGTTCCTTGGGAATCGAGAGTCCAAAAGAATTATCTTGGAAATGTGCTTTTGGGGCATATTTTAGATCAGCCTGAAACAAACTGAGAGATAAATTTTATTAAACTCATCCAAAACACACTGGATCACCAGAAAAGCATGTTTTCTGATCATGGTACAGTGAAGTTGAGCAGGGGGAACTTGATGCTCCTGCTTTTGCCACCAGGGCCTAATTGCCTCTTTAATCTGCAACTCTCATAACGCATCTTTAGGGACACAGTGCCCATGGCAAATCCTCTCCCTGAAGCATCCCTGAGGGGCATCACAGGAGGCATGGGCTCCTGGGGGGCAGTGTGTGCTAAAAGGCAGTTGGGTTTAAGCTGGAACTGCAGCAGAATGAATGGCTTAGGTCAGTCCAGCGATCTAAGGAATTCTGATCTGGAACAAGTTCAACCAACAGAAAGTCTTTAATGATGATATCATGACAGAGCAGGGGGGGAAAGAGAGAGAAAAAAATAATAATAAATTAACCTAGAAAAAAAATCAGCATTGTGAAAACAGCATTGTTCATGCAAAATTCCCTCTGAGGAAGTGGGATGGATGATTGTCATAGGGCTCCTCCAACTGAACTATTCTATTTTATCATGTTACCAAGACACTGTCTTGATAGTTTTCAGGATGTTAAGTTATAACTTTCATAAACTTGGCACTGCAGCTTTAACTCTCATGGAGAAAGTCTTTTCCCCACTGTGTGTATTATATATTGGACAGACTAAGGAAAGCTGGATCTTGGTTTGAAAGACTTAAGACTGGGCATCACACAGACTGCACCACTTAGGGTGAAAAAAAGTCCAGAGGTAGATCCTGCAGCCTTGTCTCTAACACCTTCTCAGAGGTGAAGTGTGAGCTGTAACTAGCAGGTTGGGGCAAATCATGACTGGCAGGTGATACAGGAGCACGCTGTGGATTTCAGGTCAGCCCAGCCCTCTAGGAAGCACTGCTTCAGGTGCTCATTTGAAGAGTCTGGAATAAGGTTAATTTGGAGGGTGTCTCAGCTGTAGCCTAGCAGAGAAAAACCTGCCATGTCTTGTGTGCCCTTTCAGGGTAAGCTTGGAAGACAAGAGCTGCACGGGATGCTGAGCTGCCTCTAAGGGAAATGCTGGCACTGATCAAGCTGTCACACTGATGTGTATGGAGAGCTGGACTTGGGGCTGCCCAGTTGAATTTCTTTACCCCAACCAGTGCCTTTCCACTGTTCCACAATAATAACTGGTTTTATGCATGTTTCTATATAAACAGAATGTACAGGACCATGTTCCATATGTGTACCTGTCTGTGCATTGCTGTCCTCAATAACTTTTGCTAATTTCAAGCAAATTTGACACAGGAGTAGAAGTTTCTGGGTATTTATAGGTATTTTCCAGTTTGTTTATTAGATGTGACATATCAAACATAGAGCTACACAGAACATGATTCAGGACATGGTTTAGTGGTCCTGATAATATTTAGTAGATGGTTGGAATTGATGATCTTGAAGGTCGTTTCCAACCTTTACGATTCTAAAATAGCTGGCTCATTTGCAAGATTACGCCGCTGCCATTCACTCGGTTTTACCCTCACTTTCCTATTCCTTAGCAGGATGAGGAGCAGAAGCAGCTGCTGCCAGGAAAGAAAACTGCAGGAATCAGAGGGACCCACGTGAAGAAGAGCAGTGATGCAGCTTTCACTGCTGATGACCTTGGTTTCCAGCATATCCCATGATCAGAGTAACTGGTTGTAGAGCTGGAAGGTATTACATTTAGAGCTCAGGAAAAGGAAAAAAAATCTGCACTGCTTAAACTCAGTGAAAAACTGGTGAATTTCTGCTTATGATTACTGCAACATCAAGTGGGAAAAGTACTTTCAAGAATAATTTTATTCCTTATAAAAAGACCCACAGCTCCATCGCTCATAGAGCGACACAGGTCAGTACTTGTTTGATCTCCCCGTGTGCTCTCTCCTGTTTTGCACACTCTTGAATGTGTTTTGCTCCATGTCATTACTGATGGAGCATTGATCTTGTTTTGACCACTCTGTAGGTAGAGCACTTTTTCTCAGGTGATATGTCGGAATGATTTACCTTGGCGTGGTTTCTTCTCCATCTAGTCAAGAATAAGACCTGTTTAGGTGACTGGTGGTGTTTCTGTTAGCTATGTAGGAATATTAGCAGCTGTGTGTAAAACTTTCTGTCTTCTTTGGAAACCTAACCCCAGGGGTGGAAGATATTGCCAAAAATGGAGTGTTAAAGTAAATAAAGTCCTCAAAAAGTCCTGTCTGCCCCTTTGCAGTGAGGAGTCTACGTGGTCGCATAGACTCAGGAAAACTGTTCAGAGCCAGTTTTGTTGTTTGATGCAGATGTGTATGAACTGAGTTGGAAAACTACTAAATAAAAATGAACACACTTCTGTAACCATGTTACCAGCCAACAGCAGTAAGCAGGGAGGTGGTGAAGGATCACGCCCCAGGAACAACCTCGGGAGCTGCTTGTGTCTGAGGCTGGTATGTAAAATTCCACCTGTCATTTCACAGGATGCTCCTTTGGCATCACATGGTTTTCCTTCTCTTCTGCTTTACCTTCTCTTGTCTGTTCATGCCACATTTCCATTTTTCATTAATTCTTTTTTTCTGTTTAGCTCCTGTCTTTTTTTTTTTTTATTCCTGTTTTCACAGCAGGGATAAGAATCCAATAACTTCCCATTTGAACACTTGCTCTGTGATATTTGAATCCATTAGGAATTCCAAAAATTAAGTATGTCCATTTCTTGATGGATTTAATTCAGATTCATTCTGCACATCCCCAAGGATGGTGAACACTAAATGCAGTATGGCCAAACTTAAATATTTAGGTTCATTAAGAGACAATCAGAAAACACCTATAAAGTTGTTTCCTAATGGTAATATCTCTGGGGAAGGTTGTTGGGAAATGATGTGTCTTTAATATGGCAGACAAGTAACATGTACAAAATTAAGTGCTGAATATATTTGCAGTTGATTTCTGTAAAGGACAATTCCTGTATGCTGTTCTACACTAATGTATGAATTATCCATGAATATTGAATTGATTTTGGAGAGGAAAAATGTAAAAGCATGAAAGTGATCATCAGCTGACCTCTGCTTCAAGCTGAACTGTACAGTTTAGGAAACAATGGGGGGAAAAAAGAGTTCTCTTCCAAATAGAATTTGATTGTGAAATAAATGAGGTTACTTCCATGCAGGTTTGTGAGCTATAAGGAAAAACTTTACATGCAGCAGAAATGGCAGCTATTTTTCAAGCCTGTAATAACCTTTTGGCCAAGACTAAGATTCTGCTTCTACCTCCATGGTCTATATAGAGTCACCATGATCACAAATGACTACACAGGGTGTTTACGTTTCAATGAAAAAATTAAGGCAAGATATTTTATTTTCCCATCCTGGATTTTTTTTTTCTTCCTAATCATTACCAATTGACTCACTACTATGAACTTTTATATATTGTGGTGTTAGGATTTAACTGTCTAACAAAATTTAGAGAGTAACTGCTGTAAAGAGCAATTGTGGTAGATGGACTTGCTCTTTCTCCTGCAGCTGTGGGTGCTCTGCAGTGTCTGCAGGGGTGCTCTGGGGCACCTGCTCAGCCTCCATTTACACATCCCGCTTTCCTTTGGAATGAAATCAGAGCATAGGCAGAGAAAGAACTGTGATACCCTCCAAGAGGTCAGAGGCCAGGTCTGTGGGGATCCTGGTGGGTTATACCCGTCCCACAGTGCAGATGCAGACACTTAGGTGGAGCACGTTCCGAGTAAGCCCGTTGATGCCAGCTGATCTCAGTAAAGGCTGCTGAAGTAGCTGCATCTTTGTGCCAGTTAAAGAGCTGAACCAGAAGGAGCCAAGAACAAGTTCCCTCCTTATATCCATAAGTGAAAAAAGAACTCAGAAAAAATCAGCCTTTGCTGAACGACGCGTAGCCTGGACTGTGAGGTGGGTAGGGGAGTGAGAGACTGAACTGTGTTCATTATTCACAGAGTGAAACAAGCCTGGTATCTTGTGGTACCTGCTTTAGTGAGGAAAGGTTAGAGCTCATTCACTCTATCTTGTTTCACACTGTACTCATTTCAACTGTCTCCAGCTGAGGCAAAGCATTTGAGTAATATGAATAGAGGCTCTTATCCTGTGAGCAATTATATGTGGGTTTCATGTAGCTGTAACGCTCTAATAATGGCTTTACAAAAAAAATTTGGTCAGTATTCCATATTATAGCAGCCATTTAATAACAAGAATATTCTATGTGTGCACAAGGTGTAACACCTTTTTGATATGCACACAACTGGTTTTAAAAATTCTCATTAAATAAAATTACATAGGCTTGTTTCACAATGACATTTTTGGCTTCTCTGTGCATATTTTTGTAAGGGATAGGGTTTGGTTTTTCCCCCTACTGTTCTTTTCCTTTGGCTTTAATCTCATTTGCTTTATTCAGATCTTAGGTCAAAGAATTTTTGCGTTTAACATGTGTACCCTAATGGGGGCTTTAAGCATGTTTTTAAATCTGGGAATTTTGAAGGACACCTCTGTTTGATGTGTGGAGATCTATGCCTGCAAAGTCTCAGCCTGAATCATTCAAACCTGCAGGCCTTACGCTTGTGATCACACATATTTGCTAAGTTGTGCATGTACCTATTGTTCCCTTTGATTTCAGAAGCTGAGAGAATTTAATGTCTGCATACGCTGGTCAGGACCAAACTGGAGGAACCCAGGCTTTGTGAATGCTGCCCCTGGTTCACAAGAAGTTAGCAAATGGTGAAATGCAAGTGCCTCAGATATTTACTCTCTGTTGTAAGTGTCACCATTAACATAGTGATATTCCATCCCCCCCTTTTCTTGTGGCAGCATCCTAACCATGCCTTTGAAAGAGCTGAAGTGTTATGGACCAGCGAGTTGTGTCTATCATGCCCAGTGTGATAGACCCATAGCTCTTGTTCCTCAACCAAAAGCAAAACAAATTTTCCCTTGTAATTAAGGTTGAACCCATAGCCATTATTTCCTCCCTTTCTGTGTTATAATATTATAATGCAAGATGTCACTGTGTGCTCTAATAGTGTTTCCCAAGCACAAACACTAGGATTTCCCAGCTGGTCTTCCCTGGGCACAGAAAGGCTGGCTTGTAGGCACCTCTCCCTGGCTATAACTGAGTTATGCCATGTGCTGCAAAATGGCTTCTGCCAGCAGTGCTGCAAACCTGCTTTGTCTCCTAGAGAAGCATTTTTGTAAGAGGTTTGATAAATTGTCTTGTCACACTTGGATTAAACTATTGATTTACCAACACCCTTTGTATGTTGACCCAAGAAAACACAGTGGATGCTATTTAGAATATTACAAACCCTCTGCCATATGCATGTTGTCGAGCCTACACTTCAACCCTATCACCTTTCAGCAGATTGCTTTAGACAAGAGATCTCATGGGCAGGGAATCTGCAATGCATATAAGCTTACTTGCTCATTTAATACAAGAGAGTCCTAGACACTGACCTTGTCTATAGCTTCCAGCTTGGCAGGGCTGTAACACCGCAAAGACCTGCAAATCCCTTTTTAACAAGGCTACCTGAACCCAATGGCCCAGGTCCAAACAGATGAAAACTTGAAGATGTCCAACAGATCAGTTGCCTGTTACCGTTAAGTAGAAAATTGTCTGACGCTGCACATACTGGCATGTGCTTACATGGTTCAGAACTGACTCCCAGCATAGCAGCCTGCCTGTTGTCAGTTCCTAAAACACTATAGGTATTGTTATTTCATCAGTGAACTGTGGAAGGGTGTTTTACATGGTAGATCTGGAAGTGCGACTGTTTACCCAAGATGGCTCAGAATTTGAAGCAAAAAACATATTCCATCAAAGTGGGTGTTGGTTTGAATTGTTCTAAATGGACAACTGTTTGATTTGGGGCTGGAAAGCCTAGAAAAAGTCTCCAGGTAGATGAGAATGAGTCTCTTTATCTGTGTGGTTGCACCGTGATACTAAAGGATGAAAAAGAGTGTAAGTTAAGAAGGTGTTTGGGGAAAGGAAGGTATGGAATTTCCCCCAAGCTTGTTTCCACAGCAGTTTCCATGGTCCTAGCAAAGAACAGAGGGGATCTGGATATAAAAGCACACACGATGAGGATTGTGAGTACCAGGGCACAATGTGACATGCTGCTTTCCTGCAGGAATTTGTTACTTCACAATTGCAACCTTCCCTTAGCCGAGATCAACATTTCCAGCAGCTTCAGCATAAGCAGAGCTCATCCCATTGTAGTTCATATTTCTGGCCTCGTTAATTGTTTTCTCAACCATTGTACGAGCTGTTTCATGGAAGTGCTGTTGTATGCTGAGCACCAGCAAGCAACATGAAATTGAAAAAAAAAAAAATTAAAGACATGCATTTGGCTCCAGGGAGAACATAGATAATCACTAAGCCTAAACTGCAGTTCAGCGAAACTCTATCAATTAGGGGTTACTGTTTGATGGAAAAAAAAACGAAGATCATTTCTACTTCTGGTTTACTCAGACCAGCAAAGTTCAAGGCAGCGTCAAATACAAATGCATGAGCAAAAAGGCTTTGCTTTTGTCCTGCCTAGGAATAATTCTGTATTACCAGCTATACCACGTTTTCTTTCACCAGTTATAAAGGAGGAACGACATGGCAAACTATAGTAGTTGCATTTAAAAGCAATAGTAAATTGCTTTAATTTTAGACTGACAAATTGCTAGTTTATTGCCTGTCGTGTACATATTTAAATACTTACAGGACCTCTACACAGCTCAGAACTTCCCATAGGATTTTTTTTGTGCTGGCTCATGCATCATGCCACCCAGCTTCTATAATGTTAGGTCAAATGATGTCACATCATAGGATGTGATATGCCCTAGTACATTGTGCAATACAACATTTTCAGCTTCTAAAGAGAAAGAGACAAGTACTCTTGAAACCTGGATATTTTGCTGCATTGTTATTTAAAGATTTGGAGTGCCTGTTGACATAGCAGTTAGTTGCATATTAACACTTCACATAAAAATAATGAAGCACAAAATCTCACCACCCTCAATGGATACAGCTAAAATTATCACCTTTTTGTTTGAAAAACGAACAATTGAAGTTCCTGCAGAATCAATGAAATCTAAACCAAATAAACTCCTCTTAAATCACACTCTGAAGCTCATGGAAGATGTGCATCAATAGATGTATCAAAAAGAGGGTTTTAAGTCCCTGCCTAAGAAAGCACTGTCTCTGAGCCTGATGGCTCTGGGGACCGACAGCCAAAGCTACTCAACTGCACTTATCTGCAAAGGCTGGAGGGGGAAGGTGGCAGATGTAGAGACAAAGGCAGTGTCCTTCTTGCAGCAGGCTCTGAAAAATTCAGGGTTATCACTGACATCTTGAGCAGTGATTGGCAAAGGACAAAAAAGTGAATGTGAGAGTGGAAAATACGATACCTGTGTTTGCAGGAAGCCCCTGGAAGGCAGGAATGATGATTGTACGTGGTTGCTGTGTCACTGCTGCTGATACAAAACCACCACGTGTATCCCAACTGTGTGTAACAAAAGCATCCAGATAAAAGGTAAAGCAAGTGAGGTTTAGTTCGTGAACCCTGTTTCTCAGCAGTTTTGTAGTATAACACGTGCCCAGCATTGTGGCCTCTAGGCACAAGAAATGAAACTTAGGAATGAAAATCATCACCCTGTGACCATGTGAGGTTAGAAACACTGCCCACAACTTACACTGAAACATTACCAAAAAAATGATAAATCAAACTGTTGCTGGGCAACCAGCAGATACCTCTCATCCTATAGAAGGGAATTTTACCACTCTTTTGTCCACAGTCGCCAATATAATGATCTCCAAGCAGGCTCCACTCTGGCTTCAGCCTTGCAAATTCTTTTCATGCACAGATATCCTGTACACGAGGACAGATGGGGAGAGTACCAGTAATGAAAAACACTGTCTGCTAAGTTTTCTGGAAACTAATGCAAAAGGATATTCAGAAGAGAAGTCTAATTAAAAGAGTTGCTTGCTGGCATGTAGCTTTCTGGGTCCTTGCTGTTCCCTATTTAGGCAGAAAATAAAATGTTTCCCAGTGTAAGGAGGGAAACTGTTTCTCATGGAGAAGGCTGCTTTCCGTCTGGATTTCATTCTCTGCTTTTAAGAATAGGGCAGGATAACTGATTTGATCTTTGTAGACTGACTGCCAAATAAGAAGTAAATAAGAAATCTCCACCACATTCCAAATGTGCATGCTGTCCTCCCCAGGATCACTCATGAAGTTTTTGGTAGGGATAATCTCTATCTCTGCCTGACTGGATTAAATAAATATCCTTTGCAATGGAGCAAGCTATCCAGACAAATAGGATTCCTTGTCTCAAGATACTCTTTACTCAGATATTTCCCAAAAGATCATAAACCTTTTCTTCAAGCATGCCCTGAGAGCACATTTCCACAAGCCCTTTCTGGTTGAGAGGTCCTTACAGGTAATGGATGTTCACCAAACTTTCACTTCATAAGGGACTTAAAGATTCTAGTTAGTTTAAAGGTTTTGTTGTTTGTCTGGGGTTTGGGGTTTGTTTGGTTTGGGGTTTTTTTGGGGGGTTGTTTGTTTGGTTTGGTTTTGGTTTGTTTTCTTATTTTACTTTCTATAATTTCTAGTGTTGTTCAAGGTAATTGGTCTTTATCATTAATTTAACAGACGGATCATTTGTCTCCTTATCTTAATTTTTGTACTGGTTAGGTTTGAGTAGTGGTTAGGTTTATGAACCTTTTATATTACTGAGATTTTTAGTGCATGTATTTTGCAACTGTGTTTTCTTCCACCTTCCATTTAGAACTTGGTGTGAGACTAAAGACATGGTGGTTTTATTGTATTTTACTTCTTGTTCCACTATGTGACTGATGGGAGCAACATCTGCCATAGCAGTGGCATCAGTGCAATTCTGAAAGCTGTAAATCCACCATTGCTCGTCCTGGTAGGCATGAAGTCGAGGTTTGTGCGGTTGAAGGGAACAGGTTGGACACTTGTGTTCTTGCATGAGATCAATTTGCCCCTAGTGCAAATGCTGATGGGTTTTATACATCTCAAGCTCTGGCCCTCTAGGAGTTTTTCCAGTTGCACTGACAAATGGACCCTGTCACAAAGCCATGCAGGTCGTGCTTGTATACCAGTTGTGACTGGTTTTGAATTCAGGCCTTTTCTATTTGAATGCTTCAACACTAATCCAATTTTCACTTGAAAAAAGAGAGAAAAAATGCTATTTGTTCATGATTATAATAAAAATTTCGCTGGGTCTCATAAGGGACAGTTTGGCTCAGGCAGCAACAAATACACCAAAGAAAGTTAGCACAGACCCCCAGACACCAGGCCCACTGCTGAGGCCCTTTATTCAGTCACCCACAGCTGCAGTAATTGAATCTCTAGGTACAGGTTAATGGGATAATTAGCCAAATGAGATCAAACTTGTATGCTGTGTAGAAATGGATGGCTGCTGTCTCAGAGCTGCCTGTTGTATGCCACTAGGGCAACCTGAGTTTCTTTTCAATGAGTAGGAGATGAATTGGATGTGGGTGATTCTACCAGCCCGTGGTGGTGAGGACAGCTTCACTGGTATTGCATTTTAAAGGGCAGATAATACAAGGAGCAGTTGTGCCTGGAAGCGTATTGGCAGGGATGTCTTCCGCTCATCGCTCTCCTGAGGAAGGCCAAGTACTCGAGTCTCAACAGCTTCCATTTGAGGACATTCTAGGGAGTGGCACTGCCAAGAGAAGGGCTGTCAGCTAAATTGTCCTTATGGAGAGGACCCTGAAGACTCTTAATTTTTGGTAATTTTACAATAGAATTGAAATAGACAGTTTCAATAGCCCATGGAGCTTGCTTATAGATCTGCATTTCTTCATACCTCATGACTGACATCCATCTGACCCATGGCTTGCCTCACTAGATTGAGTAGGAACAGGCATATGTTCAGACCCAAACAATTCCAGGAATCTTTACGGAGGGAAAGATTTTAGGTTTTAATTTGGGTTTTTAGAATGATCACAAAACATTTTTCATTCAGAGATCACTTTTTAGATCAGGTCTTAGTGACATGAATGAACTAATATTTTTATGAAAGTGTTGGCAGAAGCTTTACTCACCCTACACTGATGGATGAGGAAGCCCACAGAGCAATTTTTAACTAATGCCAGAAACATATTTTGTGGTGGAGTTAGGAATGCCATCCCAGTCTTCAGACTTCTATTACTGACTCAAGAGCCATCTTCTGCAAAGTCAGTGACTCATGCAGAGTGATTTGAAAGGAATGTGTTTGAATGAGCTTCCTGTGTATTTGTCATAGTTTATGGCTTTTAAATAACAAATCATTATTACTGTGAATTATTAAGCCCAGAATCCTCCATAAATCTTCTCAAACTGATCTCTGTTTATAACCTGGGGAGGAACCTGTTCGCTGTTTTTATTCATTCCACTGTTGTTGATTCATGGATTATTATTAGGTAGGTTTTAAAAATTTAAAATGATGCAAGAGAGAGGATTTTGTTCACAAACTCGTGATTTCTTTACCTTTTTGGCTGACAGAGGGCCTGCTTGGTTTATACTGCAGGTTCCTCTATGGAGCACAGAGACCTACTATGGGCAGTGTAGGCTTCCACCCAGGAGACCCAAGTCTGCCAGGCAGCGGAGATGACTCCACTGCAGTGCGTTCAGCTGGCTCTAAACCAGCTGAGGAAGGGGGTAAGCTTGCTGACACCAACTCCAGCACAGTTGTTACCAGCCTGCCTCCCAAACAGACTAACTTCCATTAGATCAAATATCTCCACCCAACACCACAGTCCCACTTGGGATTACAGTGGAGACACACACAAGGTCCATTTCTTCCCCATTTGCTGCAATTAGAAGCAGTCATTGTCAATGAGTTAGAAGTAATATGATTTGTATGCAGATAAACACCCTAAAGTTTAGCAAGTCATTCTGAGCTCACAACATACATTTGGATATTTCGTCCTTGCAAAATTTCCAGAGTGTTCTGTCGCAAGCTCAGTAATGACATGGATATGTGAGGGTGTATAGAAAGAAGTGAATCCTTATTTAAACTCTTTGAAAACTTAAAAAATCCCAACTCAAGATCAAAAATAGGGGTTGTGTTCATTTCCAGTGATAGACTGTGGTTTCTAGTTTCTACTCAGCTGGGACACTGGAGACTTGGGGCTGAAAGATAGGTTTTTGTTTTTCTTAACTGGTTCAGCTTTTCCTAGACGTGACCAGCATAGATCCTGATGGAACCTGAACCTGCAAGATGCTGATAAATCTTTAGGAGGCAAAGGCATTTATCATCTCATAGAAAGCACTCATTGTCTAGTAGCACGAGGCCATGATGTTTGTAGAGTCTTCTAAATTGGTGGAAGCATTAATTACACTGAATAATGGTAACCTTGCTATCTTGGCAGAAACCTTGGATAATTATAGCTTCTGCTAAACAAATTTTAGTTCTTATCTGAATTTTGAATTTTAGGGGACAGAAATAATTTTCAGATAACCCAGTGCCTGTGAAATTAAGAGGTGAAGAACTGGAGTTTTACCTATAGGAAAATGACCAATAAATAGGAGTAAAAGACTTTTTCTGAACACTTCTGATGAGATCATCTATGTCTCATAATTCTGAGGAGATGGAAAGCACTGAAAAATCAATGTAAAAGCAAACCAAACAAACTCTCAAAACACACTTTTAGCAAAGGGACCCAACATAACAGAACATGAAACTAAAAGAAAAAAAATTGGATCAGTCTTGACAAGGACTGGAAAATCTACATGTCAGTAAAAACAGACTGGTTACATAATAAGTTTAGTAATAGATGAAGTCCCCTAAAGATAAATTGTTATCAAAGTTGACGACCATTTTATTAAAATGTTAATGGCCTGAGGCAAAAGGAAACTGTTCCTTTAATCTGACAGAAGAACTTCTTTCTCAGGAATGCTATACACCAGAGCACTTGGGATCTGAGCTAACTCTAAGAAGCATGTTTGAAAATTGGAGCATCCACAGCTTCTGAGTTTGTGACTACAAGGCAATGGATCTCACGTGTCTGAAAAAGGCTGTGTCCTCTTCTGCCAAGCACAACTTTCACTCACAAACAAAATGAAAAATCTGTTCGATTCAATTGCAGCAATCAAAACAGCTGAGGTGTCAGTGATCGAAGGAAGGATTTTTTCTTTGCCTTCTTCCATACTAACGGTGAAAAAGGTACAGCTTAATAAGGACAATTGCTGTGAAAGCAAACCGAATGAAACCATGTTTTCATCAGCACCTCTAAGCACAGCAACACTACAAAGCAACCTGGCAAGTACATTAAGCATTCAGTGAGATGTGATAGATTGCAGTGTGATTTGTCTGGGATGAGAATACCAACAGAAAAGCCACCAAAAGATTTGATGAAAACTCATCCCGTAGAGAGACACTTCTTTCTACAAGCACAGCATCAGTTCAGAACACAATGGAGCTGATAAAGTCAAGTTCATGTCCTGGATTTCCTTGTGACAGATGAAATGCATATCCCTGAAAGCCCTCCGACACCTGAGCAATGAGAAAGAAAAGGTAAGGCAGAAAGCATTTGTGATGGTGAATGCTGCATTTCTTCTCAATTTATCTCAATGGAAAAGATACCAAAAAATACACAAAAGCTATGCTATAAATACTTGCCTAACACCCAAACCTCCTCTGCCAAAGTTTGCATAAAATAAAAGGGAATGAATAAGACAAAACCAGTTTATCACAGACGAGACTGTTTCCACCTCAGAGGAAGATGTCCGGTGTCCCAAGTGGTTCCAGTACAAAGGATCCAGGAATGGGAGCCAGTCTGATGTAGCTCCACCATTGAAGCTGGATGGTGTGTGCAGCAGGCACTCAGACTCTGCTAAGTCTGATCTGGGGAGGAGTATTACCAAACCTTATTTCCTTTCTTCTCTTTTACCCAAGGCCCATGGCAATGATGGTGTAAGTTTTGCTGAAGACTTTTGGGGCAAGGGGTGGGGGGCAAGTGTGCTGAGAGTGGCCCCAAGTTGGGCTTAGGCCACTAGGGACTCTGGGAAGAGGCATAAAAAGCTTCACCCTGACCCAGAAGGTATAGCCTGCGGGTGTAGTGTTTATATGCACTCTAGGTCCCCCTGTAAGATAACACAAGGCATAATATCCTCTTCTTTTCAGTAGCATTTATCCTTATTTCAACCAGTCTTGCTACGCATAACCTATATGCAGTTTTTAACACTGGCTCTCCACTGTCAAAGAGTTCATCTGCTTCAAGGAAAGCTTCCTCCCATCCCTTGTCTTGATAAAACAAAAGGCAATGGTTTCATGGATGTATAGCTGATCATCAGTCTTTTGGGGAGACACTTACTGTGCTTTTTGTGGAATTTTCTGTGCCAGTTGAATCAGAGAGGGAGCACAGATATTTTGGTGCAGAGATATAAAAGGAGGTTTGTAAGACAGTCTTCTTTTCTTTTTCTTTGTCATACGTGTGCACAGACTTGAATAAATCCTTTGTGCCTGTTTTCCAGGCCAACTATTAACCTTCCTTTAGAGAAACCACAGTTTTCTTGGACTGATTGAACTACCTTGCTACAACTGCAGTTCATTTAGTCATCTCCTTCCACAGCAGATATCTATCTTCCTCAAAAACTGGGAGATGGTCGAGTATTAATCACTAATAACACTCACATGCCCTCTGTGATAACTTTTTGTTGATGTAAAAATTACCATCTAATTAGGATAGTTATGAAAATCAATGGGACAAAACCCCATGATGTTTGCAGGTATTTCTGCATTGTGAAATGAGTGGTGCACTCAAAACACCTTTCCACCTGCAATGATGGTGCTTTAATCCACCTGAGGTTTGTGCTGTGCTTGGGAGAGGGAAAGTTCAGGATATCTACTCATGGATTAGCCTGTGGCCCTTTCAACTGTGTCAGGTTTGTCCATGCCACCTGAAGATTAATTGTTCAATATTAAAGACCTACACATGCTCTTTCCCATCAGGAGAGGCACCAGAGCTGTATCTACCTTTGTGTTTGAGAAAGCACCATGCATTTGCAGCAGGCTTTCTCTGTGCTGAGGTGATAGGACAAATGTTTTCTGTGCATCTGCCTTCTTTCACCATTGTTTATTCTGTTTGGTTTTTTTCCTCAGAGCAGCCCAGAGTGTGTGTTGCCTGCTGAGCATGGCCCCCTTGCAGCAGTGCATGGAAGGCTGCCTGTGCATGGGAGTTTGGAGGACAGCAGGTAAGCAGTAGCAGCCTCCTTGGCAGAAACCATGTAAGGTGCCACTTCTTCAGACCAGTGTAGACAAAGCTATTGCTCTGAAGCAAGAAACAAAGGCCAGGACTCAGAATTAAGCAAGCACTGTGCATATTTTAATGACTAAGTTCACATTTTTTGTGGGAGAGAAGTCTTTTACTACGTTTCCCCCCTTCTAACCTGGTGACTTATGCGTAATGTTGCAAGAAATTCAGAAGTAGTACAGTTTGGTGCTAAGTGGAGATGAGGAGGTAGCTAAACTACTACATGCTTTTATTAGACTCGAGCACTTCTGCACTGTAGTGTCAGGAAATACAGAGCAGCAACACAGCTCCCAGTTTGGTACTTTTTTATGTAGACAGCCAGGCAGATGAAGCTGACAGTATCCCCATAAAATACACATACTGGACCGGGTCCTTTTGCTTTTGCAATAGTTGTGATCATTCAAAAGCAGCATCTGGAAAGGCTGTCGGATGGCAGATGTTTGGGGGCCTGAGCTCTGCGGTGAGGCTGATGCGTGGTGGGCTTGTCTGCCTGGGGAGCGGGGATGCAGGGAGGGGAGGGTGTTTTCCAGGCTGAACTCAGCAGCCTCAAAAAGCTGTTGGAGGGGTGGCTGTCCCCATCCTGGGACTGGCCCACCAGCTCTCCCAGAAGACAGCAGTCTCTCTCCTGGCAGTGCCAAGGCGGGGGTGACACAGCCAGATCTCTCGCAGAGCCTGGGAGGAGTGCTGTGCTCACGCAGCCATATACAGCTGTCAAACCAGAGCTCTCGCAAGCCCAGCCAGATCAAGCTCTAGTCAGTGGACATGTGCTGGTCTGCGCCCAGCCCAGAGTGTCCAGAAAGGCTTAGTGACAGAAATTAACAGCTTCCATTATAGCACTCTAACTTCTCCGTGTTGTCAAGCCCTCAGAAGCCACATTAACCTGAGTTTAGACCATAATTTGAACTCTCTGGCAAAGGTACTCCCTAACTAAATGCAGAGAAATCTCTGTGATGAGCAGTAACAGTGCATATAAAATAAAATAACAGCACGACTGGGGGACAGCAATGGCACATCTTTCCTTCCAAATTGAATTGTTCACTTCACTGTGAGAAGGAATAATTACCATGTTTATTGTGTTTGGCTCAATTAGGCTGGAATCTTAGGCCAGGAACCTTTCTTTTTACATTTCTGTAAATGGTGTCCATGTATGGCTGTGTCAGCATTGATTTTGCTGTCATGAAGGTGACTGAATTGGAACATGCAAACCTGAACTACTTCTTAAAGTCTCTCCTTTTCTAGTTTTAATTGGCTCAATTTTCTAGTAAACTGAAAGAAAGGCGAGCAAGCTTCTCGCATTATTTCTACAGAGTATTGCCCTTGAATGTGCTAGGGATGGAAGTATGGGTTGAAACTGTTTCCTTTTGTAATTGTGCATATTTAACTCATGGAACCTGTCACAACAAGATGCTTTATGACCACATATACCATGAGGTTAAAAAATGTGCACGACTTTCATCAAGTGACATCTATCTATAGAAGACTGTGGTATAGCATAATGAGACCAGAGTGGGAGACAGTGAAGCATGTGGTAGACTCGAGCATGTTGAGCAGAGGATAAGTACCTGACATGGAGAGCACAGGGACATATGGTTTAGTTAGCAAAGAGTCTGCTTGGGACTGTGTAGTAGTCTCCCACTGCTTTCCGTGGCAGGGGTGCATGTCAGAGCTACACATTTAAACACTGAAAGAGAGGTGGTCTCCAAGACGTCTGTGTTCAAGCTCTACTTGTAGAAACGTGGTCTCACAGCAGGAGAGGGCCAGGATCAAATGCGCAAGAGGAGGAGAAACTCAGCCACTCCTACAAGTCTAGGAAGTCCTTGAGGGAGAGAGTAGGTATATTTGTGTGAGCTCACTCAAGAGTCTCTTAACAGTGACTATTTGGATGCTGGATACATCAGTGGCTGGGAATACTGAGTATCAGAATGACCCAGCAAATGACCTGTTCCACTTCTGCATTGCCTCCTTTTCAGCAGGGGAGGCATCTAATTCCATAGTCATTGCCAGTGACTGGTAAGAGTGAACAGAAGAATCTAAACCTACATTTCTAGAAATTGGTTTAGACACATTTCCTCGCTCTTTGAAGTTTCCTTTTCCTTACAAAGAGATAGAGAAGCATAGAGGACTACAGCTTATAAATCTGTAAATAATGCAAGGTGAAAAGTGAGGGATAATATGTATCTTAAACACAAGAGAAAAATCTGGGAAAAGGCAAACTCTACCTTCGAGAGAGACCAGAGATCAGATCTTTGGTAAAGAAGTCTGCCAAGGGGTGGATGAAGGATAAAATGACAGGTTGCTGCCTTTCAAAATTTTCATTGGGATGTATGAAACATCACAAAACATTTCTATATCCATTCAGAGACTGGGCCAAAATCACAGCTGAAAAGTATGTGGAACAGGTTTTGGATTGGAAAAACAGTCTAGAAAGAGCCAGGTTTGTCTGAGTTGTGAATGCAATAAGAAAAGGCACTTAAATGAAACTTTGGTATGCCACTGTGAGAAGTTGAGTTGAACCAGAATACGTGACAGAGGAAAAGCATGTAAAGAAAACTGTCATGTCTCAAATTCATTAGTTGTGGAATAAGGTGACCATGATGTCTGCCTGTTAGCTCAATTTGTTTTTATGTCCTAATGTGTAGAAGGGGGAAAGGAGTAGCACAGAGAGGAGATGTGTTAGGAAGACAGTGTTTGGGGTTTTGTTTCCTTGCTTTATGCTAAAACCTGCAAAATGCTTTATGATACCACAGCACATGGACTTAAAGTCTAGCCGGTTCAGATGTAGTGCAGTGCCCTAGGTGTCTGCAACACACAGGGTGTGTAGGTCAGTACCCAAGTTCTTCCTTCCAGACAGCTTTGCTTAAACAGCACTTCCAAGAAATTTGCAGTCTCTTGAATCTGCTATTAATAAAAAAAAAAGAAAAAGAAAAAAAAAAAAAAAAAGGACAACCCCAAATCCTATTTTCCCCTACTGATGCCCTGATTTCAGTGTCCAACTTTACTTTAGATTGCCCCACTGATGGCAAGCCTGGTGGTTTTCCCTGCATCATGACGTATAATTGCACATTAAATGCAGCTCCTGCTGCTTCTCCTATTCTGAGTGTTGCTGCTGTAAAGAAAACCATGCTGCATGTCTTTGTGCAGGTAGAGAGGGATGTGCTAAGCAGGGACTGATCACCTCAAGAAGCCAGAAGAAGACTTTCCATGGCTAGGAGTGGTGCTGAATTGTTTCTGTAGTGCAGAGTTGGGTGAAGTTTAGAGGCAGAGCAATTCTATGCCATCCTCAGTGTCGGCATGTGGGGAGTTCTTGGCAGCTCAGATGGTGGGTCATAAATTCTCCTTCACTAGTTTGGGGGCTTGATTATTCTTTTGTGCTCTGCTGGAAACATTACTTATGAGAATTGGGGCATTTTAATTTGGCCATGCTACCACTTTATTAATATTTGAACATCTCACTGTTTTCTGTCTTGGCACAACAGGATCTATAAAAAGAGGCTAAAAGAGAAAATGCTCCCCTCCCTGGCACCAGATTCCTGCCCTTTTATTTTTAATTACTTTGAATTATTTCTGGAACTTTTTATGCCATTTTGAGAATACAAATTAAGTTTTGACTGTAAGAAAGAGTACTATAGAAAGCAAGCAAATGTGGCCTTACGTGTTCATCTAGAGACTGCATCAAACATGCAAGGGACAGACACTTGCCAATTTATCCATTATATCCTGGCGTAACAATGATCCATTAGCCTGAGCGAGGCCTGTGTGAACTGTATGTGCATTTGGCTAAATCCACTCAGCTTATTTAGCCTCTGGTGTGCTCTGGATTAAAGCAGGCACTCATTAGAGAATAGCATTTCTTCCACAAATGCTGTTTTCCATCATCTGAGAGAAGTGACAGAGCTTCTCAAAAGCCTTTGGTATTTAAGGACAAATGCTCCTTTCTTGTAAATGTTCATCCAAGATTCAATAGGTTTTAACCATTAGTGTTTCTAAAAGCAAAAGTCAATCCTGAGGCTAAAAGAAGACGACCAGAATTGCAAAAGATTGGGCACCTTTAGATGAGATTTACCACTTGACCACAATGTGTTTCTGTTTCCCAGCAGCTCACTGTAAAAGGCTGAACCCCTGAAGCTCAACCTCCCAACATTTCAGAAGCTTACCTGGAGATCTCAAAGCAAATGTTACCTTCTGCAGCAGGACAATTCCGTCTTGGTGCTCTTGGGAGGATCTGATCACCAAGTCAGGGCTTAGGAGGAAAAGGCACCCCAGAATATTCAGTAATTATCTGACACTCAAATAGAGACAGTGGCACTGCAGCGTCTTTACATTAGTTATGTAAAGAGATTTAGGGCAGCTGTTTTAGGCCCATTTTAGTTCTTTTCAGGTATTTAGACTTCAGAACACTTTTCAGGAGAAGAAGGAACCTCCTGTATGTGCCAGGCCAACATAACATTTATTGCCTTTAAAATCCCATTGGTGTATTTTTAGGAGATTCACTGGGAGGATGATTACTCATTAGTGCAAGGGCATTTAAATACAACATGTATGTTTCAGTTAACAAAAAAGATACAGGGTTAAACCCCAAATCTCATAAAAATCAATATGAGTCCTCCCATTTTTTTTCCCACTAGTTCATGTTCCTTGGCTGGAGAGGATGACTTCTTCAGATGGACTTCACTGCCCTAGACAGTAGTTGAATTAATAATTTTATGACAAATGTGTCAAAATCAGTCCAGATACAATTCTGTTATCTGGAACTGCTAGCTCTGTTGCCACCTAACGTGTGTAAAGCTTCATAAATTAACTTAAAAGACTTCAATTTACTTTTCTATTTTACTCTGAGCTTCAGCCATTTGTTATCAATTGCTTTGTGGCAGGCACAAAACCTTCCACTTTTGCAATGATAGACATTTCAGATTCAAACATATAAATAATAATGCCTATAATTATGCCAATAATGCATATAAACAATAAAAGCAGGAATGAATTTAAAATAACTGTTTCCCAGAATGTAACTGATTTTATACTTCCCTACCATCTTTGGAGCACAAAGTCTCTAAACTGTGTATCATACACTTTACTGTGGGAGGAGAAAGGCAGAGTGAGCAGTCCTGAAAAACACCTCTTGCTGCACACAACCTCCTCACAGGTCAGTGCAATTTCCCCTTTCAGCTGGACCCCAGAGCTCTGCTTCCTGATAGTGAAGAACAACCAGGTGCAGCCTCTGTCTCTGAGGGATTCTTAGGCAACAGCAGGTGAGACAGTTGAGGTAACAGGGTCAAGGCGGGGGCTAAATGAGGGAGCTACAGACTAATTAGGAAACAGGCTCTTTAAAACTCATTGGCTCACAGTATTGGAGCTGAAACTACTATAATGGGGAAAGACTTGATGGATCTTATGAAGATATGATTTCATTTTGATTTGGTGAGAGGTATTCATTCAATATTCTTGGCTTATATATGAAGATATTTATTGAGATATGAAAGAGAATATATGTTGACATTAAGAAAGAAATTTACCAAAAGGAACAACATTCAGAAGTTAAAAGTTTCCCCATTCCTCCTCCCTCAGAACAAAGACCCAAATTAATGCATCCTAAACTCTACCAGGCATAGGAGGAATGTTCTCCGTAGGCTTTCAGTAGTGCCTGATTATAGCAAGTGACAGTACTAGGAATGCAGGTGAGATGTAGCTATTGTGGTTGCACTGGGTCAGGATCAGGCCAGCCATGGTCTGCAGGCTGTCAGCAGTTTGGAGTCAGCCAGGGCAGCTGACCCGAGCTGGCTACAGGTGTGTCCCACACCAGGAATGTCATGCTCACTATAAAGGGGGAAGCTTGCAGAGGGGGGAGGTTCTTCCTTGTCCTTCTCCTCCCTATTTCTGGAGGGCCTTGCTCTCCCCTCTGCTTTTGAGGATGCTTTCCTGTTTGCTGTGGCTGCTGTACATTTGCTGGGCTGAGTAAAAATTTATTTATTTTATATTGGTATTAGTTTGGCTGTTGCATTTAATCTGTTTTCCTTTCGATATGTGGGTCTCTTCTCCTTTTTGTGATTCCACTTCTGTGCTGGGGAGGGGTCATCAGGTGACAGGGCTATGGGCTAAGTGTAGACAGTAGCCCAGATGAATCTGTATAAAAGCCTTATCTCTTTAATCACGAAGACACTGCAGGAAGGATTTGTTTTGCTTTACAAACCAATTTCAAGGTGTGCAGAGGGGCCTGGGAGGACCAGCAGGTGTGTGTGTGTGGGGGGGGGGGGGTGTCGGTGACTTGCAGCCGCTTCCTTTAACAAATTGTGAGAGAGCTGGGGCAGTGAAGGGGATCCTGTTGTCAGCACCTCAGCTGGTCTCAGCCAGCATCCTAGATAAAGTCTGTGTGCAACCTCACGTTGAATGACAGTGAGAACCTACAAATGAATCCAGAAGCAAAAGAGTCAGTGCAGAGGACAAAGTGCACACATATCCTCTCAGAGGTGTTCTACCTAACTTTGGTCAATCCATGGCGAGGAAGGTACCAGCAGAGGGTGTTTCTTCCTGCCCCATGTGTGCATAGCTTTCTGGGGATGTCTGTCTGTCTCCATTCCTCTCGAGTCAGTGAGAGTTCAGTGCCTACAGGTAGGGGGGGATGAATTCAGGCCACTGTGCTGTATTGCTTGCAGGCTGAAAGGCATTTTGAAGTGCTGTGTCTGTTGTGGTGTATTGAAGATAGCAGAATGGTAAATACATCTCCTGGCTGATCCTGCTGCTTCCCATCCCTCAACAGTCAGAAATCGACAGGGGGCTGGCTGGAGTGGGCTCTGCTGGCTCGGAGATCTGCATGATCTGGTAGGCTTGGTTTCTGCACATTCCCTGAGTCAAGTTGCCTGTTCTTCAGGTTACTTCCACCCATCTGCCTAACCTCACCTCTGCTCTGGGTGAAATCAGCCCCTCAGCATCCGAGCCTGGGATCCAGCAAGAGCAGCGCTCAGTCCCTGCTAAGTAGGATTTGCAGGCGGTGCTGTTGTGCTTTATTTCCTCTGCTGTGCACTGAACAGAAAGGGAACCAGACCCCTGTTACCATCAGGAGAGACAACCTATCAGTCTTCTCAACCTGCTTAGTCCCCTCAGAGGGAAGAAGGTGGGACTGCTGAAAGGCAATGTCATCTATTCCTGCCATGTCAGCAGCACTTCACAGTATCAGAAGCAGCTGAAAGTAGTAGCTTTATTAACCACTTCTCTTGTGTTGAGCTGCTTTAGTAGAAATCTGAATAACTGGCTCGTCCCCTGGGTTTATTGGACGTGGTTTGTTTTGCAAATGGGAAAACAATTGTGAATTTCATGCCTCGATGAGCTAACGTGTTTACACAACACTGCTGACGCAGCAGAAACGGGACACAATATGTGTCAAATATTGCTTGGGCTGCAGGCGAAATAACTGTTGAGCTGAAAGGCAGAGCTTAGCACAGGACTCCTTTTGCCAGAGGCAGCTGTCGGGTATGTGTGAGGGAGAGGGAAAGCGAGTGGGGCTTAGTGTTCAAATCCCTTGTTGCAGAGTGCTTCCCAGAATGAGGAGTTTTCAAGGGTTCATAGAATGGTAGGGGTTGGAAGGGACTTCTGGAGATTGGAGTCCAACCCCAGACCAGTGAGTCCAACCCCTAGATGGACATGATGTAGCAACCCAGACTAGTAGCAAGACGAGTGAATCTTCTCCTGGTGATGAACAATAGCCATTCCCACCAATTAATTTGTTTGAAGAGGAGCTTGAATGGCCTCAGCTTCACCCTTAAGCTCCTTAAAACTTAAAGCTGTCTGAAGCCAGCCTTAGATTTTTTCACTGACTTTGGTGTGAGGCTCATTTCTTACTTTAGATTTTGAGGAGATAGATTTGCAGAGCCTAATTCCTGTCCTGAGGCACAGCAAGGACAGAGGGAGTTGTGCTTTTTCTGACACACAATAAGGCAGAGCACAGAAAGATGGGCATTTCAGATGATTGGCTTAAAAGAGCTATGCTATAATGGCAGCACAATTACAAGCCTGCAGGGAAAATTTATAGTTTTTTGTATAAAAAAAGGAGCAAAGAGGAAGCACAAGAAGGTTTTACTGAGTTATGGTGCCAGGGTTTCAGTTACCAGTTCTGTTGGAAAGCCAATAAGAGGGCTCAACTAAAAATATTTCTGCATTGAGCCCGTATATGAAAGGGGTGGATGTGTGAGAGCTGGGCAGGAGGCAGAAGGGGAAAGGAGCAGGGGCAGCCTGCTGCAGACACAAATCTCTACAGAAAGTGGCCAGACCAGTGTGAAGCAGAGAGACACTTTCTGGACAGAGAAGGGTGGTCTGATGCTCTCCTGGTAAATGAAGATTTTTAGAAATCGAAAAGAGTGAGTGAAAACAGCTGCCAAGGAGCACTGGGGCCAGAAAAAGCAACAAAGCCCTATTTTTAATGTAACTTTTTTTTTCTGCCAGTAAAAATTCAAATGATAAAATAGGCTAGAGAAAGGAAGCAATTGGGAATGGCTGAAGAGGATTCCCAGCTGTGCTTGTAATCAGTGCCATTCATGACTCACAACATGCTGGCCACATCACTTCCCAGGAGCAACATATTCTCATGAACAAGCAAAACAAGTCAGAGACAATCTTTAAAGGCTTTTTGGATCATTCCTGGCTTAGTTGTGAAATTGCTCATGAAGCAGCTTCCTGGCTTTGAGGGTCAGGGTAATTTGAGGACTGGTCAGCTTTCCTTTTTTTTTTTTTTTCCTGCTTCACCTGCTACCCCATCCACCAGCCCTTGGTGGCACGGGTGAGGAGTTCTGTTCTTTTCCATCTTCTGACCGAAAGGAAGAGCTAGAAATGAAACTGCATTACTGACTTTCAAGCAGCTTTTGTCCTTCCAGATTCCCACAAGGACCTTTTGCTATTCTTCAAAGTATCTGAAAAGAATGTTTATATCTTTATGTGAAACCAAATGTCTCAGAATTGACTGCCTGTATCTAGGTCTTGCTAGTTCTCACCTGATTGGTACATAAATCATCTGATTTAAGAGGTAACACTGAGGGTCCCTCCAAGTCTCAGCTTCAATTCAACTGAGTCAGACTATTGCTTTTACTGAGTAATTTTATCTTATTTTTTAAATAGAAGTGTGCACTTGCTCTACCACACAGTGAAATGTTTTGGAATATATATAACTAACATGTAGCTACACTGCTAAAAGAAAGAAACATTTAGCACTGCACTAACCCTGAGGTTTTTCTCATGGTTGGTGTTCATTTACTTGTTTTCATGGTTGAGGTGTGTTGTGGGTTGGTTTTTTTTCCTCACTTCAGAAGTCTCATCGCTGATTAAAGGCTACATGTCCCATTTCTAATAGCAGTGTGGCTCACACACACTGGCTGTTACAGTCCAGCTAAATTTCCGAGCTTCTCTAAAGTGCCGTTTCTGTCATCAGAATTTTCTTACCTGGCTGTGACATCTCCCTTGCATTGGAGTTGCCTGAGCAGAGGCTACAGATACAGCCACATGCAGCAGATAATCTCTTTTCCTCAGGGAATTGTGACCTTTTCAAATTGGTCAGTGCTCTGAATCTGAATGCCAAGTCAATTTTGAAATTTCCAAGGGAATGAACGCTGTGAAAATATAAACAAAATGTTTTGTTGTTTTTTTATTTGCTATTTGATTGAGACACTGCCTCTTTTCTTTTATAAGGTTAAAAATATTTTATTTTCTTATTATTGAGATGTTAGAAGGGAATAGATGCTTGATGTATGTACATTTTCAGTGAATAAGGAAAACAACATACACTAGCAGAGAGGAAAAAATAATCTTAATGCAATATTTTTATATTCTTGGAATGAAGTTTTCTATCATAACTAGAAAAAAACCCCCACAAGAATGTTAAAAATATTTTGGTACTTTTCTTTTGAAAATAAATTGGATTTTCTTTTTTTTTATTAACAAAATGCATTCCCTGATGGAAAAGCATGTCTGATGTCCTTCTAACCAGCTCTCTATTATTAGTGCATCTTAGAAGAATGCAACTTATGAGCTTTAATGGAGGGTGGGAGGACATCTTTTAGGAAAACAATTTCAGCTGTAAGGGTATAAAATGGGCAAGCTAGTGTGTTTCAGTAATACCATGGTAAGTCAGGTGGCAAAAAAATGCTGATTCTTTTAAGCACTATAGCTGAATTACACCTTTTGAATACATACTGTGAAAATCCCAAGTCATTGGACCAGTTAAGTCCAAGGTTCAAGATGTGTATAAAAGGTGGCAAAGGCATATTTGCCTTATTGCTGAAATGAATAAAAACTCTAGAAACAAACATATAAAGGCATTTTAACATGCACAGAATCTCTGTTAACTTCTGCTTACAGCCAGGGCCAAGATGTTGAGTAGTCCTGCTCTCTTTTGGGACATTATCTTTGGGGTTGTCTGGGACTTTATGCCAGATTTCTAGCAAGTAAAGGCTGAGAGTTGAATTTGAGTGAAAACAAGTTTGTGAAACCCATGTGTTCTTTCTCTTTTTGTTTAGGGTGTAATTTTTAAGGAAGCAGATGATTTCCAAGGCACTGGGAAATTCAGAGGTTAGCACAGCAGTAAACAGACCATTAGCTTTAGCTTTTGATCTAAAATGGAGCCCTAAAAAATGGGAATCGGGGGAATACAATAGCACTGATTTGCCCTTGCAAAGGCCAGTTTTACCACAAATAAGTCATCTTAAAGATGTTGACCTTCTCTTGACAGACCCCCTCCATCCCTCCCAGCAAGTAAAGGGCCAGAGCCTGACCACAACAGCAACAACAACAAAAAAATAGTTTTTCTATTGCTGAGAGATTTCATTAAAAAAATCCATAAAGTATTGACATATCTATTGCTGCTTCTCTTTGAAATTCCTACTGGACAAGATTTGACTGATTTTTGTTTAGTCAGGCCAGCAGAGGATTGGCTACCTGAAATAAGTCACAGCAGCATTTATCACGGCACAGTTTGGAAATCTAAGGAAACTGCAAATTACAGTATTAAAATGCTGAGCCACAAGAGAAACAAGGAAATAATGTTTCCATTTTCAGCTGGAGAAAGGGGATGTCTCAAGCTAGCAATATTTATGAGCTGGTAAAAAGCTGTTTATGTCACAGTGGTCATATGTTCCTTAAATGTCAAGTCGCAATCAATAACCTCGCTGAAGTTTGACCCTGTTGGGCATGGTGTAGGAGAATTGGATGCTCTCCAGGCTATCGGTTGAAAGGCAAGAAACAGCAAGCAACTGATGAGAAGCTATCAATAAGACCTCAGTATTGTTTTGAGTTCAATTTCAAGTAATTGCTAGACATCTGAGATTGAGTCTGACAGACATGAAGAGGGCTAATGTTGGTTCCTGGTAATGAAGAGTAGGTTTCTTGTTCAAAAGAGCACAATGGGACCTAATAGTGAAATGGCTTCCCCCTTGAAAAACAAGTTGCTCTATGGGTGCAGGAATCAGTGAAGCCTGTATTTTTATGGATTTGTGCCCTGTGTCCTTACAGCCTTCTCTCTTTGTCCTTCCTGCTTTCCCCAGCAGCTCCAGTTTCTCCCTTGTATCCTCCATTCACTGCATAAAGCAATGTCTACCCCCTGTTTTTCACTTCTGCATTCACCAAAAACTCCAGATCAGGAATCTGTTTGGTTTTTGTTTTTGTTTCCCCCCCCCCCCTTTTATTCTCTTACTTGGTGATAAAAATTATGTTGGCACAATTTGCTGTCTCAATTGTTTTTCAAATTAATTCTTGGTAAAAGTGCCAGCTTTCTTCAGAAAACTGGGACTTATTTGACACCCTAAATTTAAGCAAAAATTCAGATGGTATGTTTTGCCTCTCCATTGTAGGCAAGTTAGGTGAATATGGGAAATGACAGTAGTGAGACTGAGAAAGGGTTTACCTGTTAAACTGCACTTTACATAAAAATGTGTGATCATGTTTTGGAACCCCCTTTTATTTTGCAGAGCATGTTAAGTAATGTAAATTTTTCATAAGGTTCTTCAATGATGCATAATTCAGGAAATGAATCCTTTAAAAGAAATGTCTTCCCCCATTTTCCTGTTACCTAGGAACTTGCCAGAACACAAACTCCTGGCAGAAATACCATTGAGAATATAATAGCACCAAAGTCACTGAAGGAAATTACAGTCTTCAGGAGGCTTTCACTTCTCCCACAGAGCTCCACATCACTTTTTCAGCTGGGTTCTCCTGTACTTTGACCCTATAGTATTTCAGAAGGAGCACTTGGAGGTATGAGCAAGTACATGAGGTTCAGTATTGCGCTCAGTTCTGAGGCTGAGTCAGGATTTAGTGTTCAGACTGTTTAAAAGAGCAGCTGAAACTACTGAGGCAATCCCTTGTAGTAAAAGTTGCATCCTGACCATCGAGTAGAAATCTGGTGGTGTATTAATTTCCTTGGCCAAAGTCTCATGGCAGCAGGTAGTTACATAAAATTAAAAAGGCATTTTCAATCTTTGTGGGTATTTTTTTTTTTTTTTAATTTCTCCCTATTTTGCTCTATTCAGGAGGATTCTTCTTAGCTTTAGTCCCCAGCTTGCCTTCTGCCCTGGCTGAGCCAGGGTAAACTCCTGGTGAGTGCAGATGTGGACTATAGTAAGGGTTTGTGACTTAAAGTGCATGTTGACTTGCTGATATGAAATGCTTCATTTGGTGGTGAGTTTTCCTGCTTTTTGCTTCAGTATGGAACAGGGACACTGAGCCTAACTGGACCTAATCTTGCTCTGATGGGTAGTCCCATCAAGAGGGCTCTCTGATAACTGCAGTAATGTAATTTAAATTACCAAGTCATCTCTGACTTTCTGCAGGCCCCTGTATATGCCTCTCCTCCGACTCTAGAATTCCTGGGGTTATTTCTCTTCCTCAACAGTGCACAGGCTTCATCTTCATCTCTTCGGAAAAAAAAAAAAAATTATTCCTTTGATTTCACTTTTCAGCTGCACTTACAAGGCTATTTTTATCCTTTGGATTTTTTTTTTCTTGTTATGGCCAAGACAATCTATTATGTTTAGAGAGGCAGGGCAGGACTAACACAAGAGGTGAAAATGCCATCTGTAGCAGCTTCTTTCTTGCAAACCAAGCTTCAGTACTCCAGTAGCCAAATATGTGACTTCATCTTTCTGCTGAGGCATTGTATGTGCTGAATTCAAGCTTAAATGTGAATAGGTGTAAATCTTAATATAACATAGGGCATAACATTTTCTTTGAGCTCCCAGCCCAGATGCCCTATTAGATGGGAGCTCTTAATCTAGCAGATGAAATTTATTCAGGATATCCTAGTGGTCTTGCAACTGAAGCTGCATAGCTGCTTCATTGGTGCTGTCAATACATCTCCTTTTGTCTGTCCACCAGCAAAGGCCAAAGCAGACTGAGTGTAAAAATAATCACCTAGGCCGCAGAGCTGATCTTTTTATTTGTTTTCATTCAAACTAAAATTCTTCTTTACTTTTTTTTTCCCCACTGAGGAGCCTCGAGGTGAATATAAGTAGGATTGAGGGGAAAAAGACCATGCTTTTCTTTGTTCTGTGTATGGACAAGCACAGTCCCTGTAGCATGCAAGCTTAACTTCGTTTTCCATAGAAAGAGACTAGGAAAAGAATACAGAGAATCACTACTACTACTTTTGGTTTCCTCCTTCAGGAATGCTTCTCCCAAACCTTAAAGCCTCCTATTACCATGAAGCTAATCTGTCTTGCTAATAGCCATGTGGAACAACAAATTGACTTCTTGCCCATGTGGATATAATGCATTCAATCAGATCACCATCCAGCTGAAGGGGTGCAAATTAACCTTGCCTGGCTGCTTTGTTTCTTGATCATCACCTCTCAGCAACCTGTCTCCTCTCATAATCTGTTCCACCTTGATCTTCTTTATCTTACACTTACATGAAACGTTTGCTTTTACCCAAGGATGGTGGGGAGGATTCCATGCCTCCTTTACTAAGGAGGCAGCCAAACCCCGTGAACCCCCAGAGGAGGAACCCCCAGGGAACCCTGTGAACTACCTTTTCCTGAGGATGCTCTGGCACATTTACAGTGGCATGTTTGACAGGAACTCTGGGAAGGATCACAGCCTCAAAAGACCATTTCATTTAATCCCTCGTATTACTATGCAGCTCTCCAGTGGGCCCAGAGATCTTTGTAGAGCTTCTGGAATAATGAAGGATACTTGGATGAGCTTAGTTGAATAAAGCAAAGTCTGCCTATTATGGGAAGTCCCTTTCCCATTTTTATTACATTTCCTAGTATGCCTGAAAGAAGGGATGAAGAAACCTTTGGATTTCCACTGAAGTGGAAGCTTCTGAGTGGTCACCTCTGTTGCTTTAGGAGCAATTCTCCCATGTGCACTTGTCTGTGGTGGGCAGCCTGAGCTGCAGGCTGATCCAGCCAGGGCAGTTTCTCTCAATTTCTTTCGCCGACAAATGCAGAGCCTCGCATCAATGGCGATTTTCTTTGATCAACAGTTGTTAATCTCATTACTTTAAAGACTTGCCTTCTTGGGATTGGTGAGTCAGTAATTTGAGTGTACTTTATAATTCAATCTAATAGAAGTCAATTATGAAAAATAAGAAATGAGAAAGGAAGCAAGCTTGCTACGTTCATTCCTCTTTGGATTTGTCATGAGCTGATCTTCTAAAGAATGCAGAGAACTATTTCCTTCCAGCCAGCTTTGTGAATGCAACTCAAAAATTCAGCCTCTGTCAGTTTCCAACTCCTGCATGTGAATCCTGATGAAGTCTTTATTATTGGTTCCTCTTTAAAGATGTTACTTTGCTTCAGAGGTATAAAAGTTTGTGTTATAATAAGACCTTCACTGGTCAGATGTATAAAGAGAATAAACTTATGTTTTTTCTCTTTGTAAATTTTAAAAGATCCATAGGGAAAAATAAAGTACATTTTGACAATATTAATACCTGACTGTGTAGGAAGACAAGGGTACTGAAGCAACAGGCATTCAAGGGGACTCCATTTTATTCACCTTTCTTCATAAGGGCACTTGCATCTAAAAATAGGAGAGAGGGTATGTACCATCCCTTCCTGTTATGTGCAACACAGAATTAAATGAGTCTCACAAATGGATGTTGTCTTCAGGTCAGATCCTGGATATTACCAAACTTTGATTCTCTAAGACTTTTTTGGGGGGGATGTTTTCTTCCAATGAGGAACCGCTGAACATAGTGCTCTAATATAAATGTTTGTTTAACACTGGGGCTATTTGCAAGGCTATTTGTAGAAATACACGTAGTGTGGGATTGGAGATCAGATATCATACCCTCAGTGTGTTGTTAAAACTCAAGCTTTTTTGTAGTGCACTGTTGTGAACACTTAGGATCAGGGTACAAGAAGAGAAGAGAGATAATGTTAATGAAGCCAAAGCCATTTAATATCATAGAATCCTAGAATGGCTGGGGCTGGAAGGGACCTCTGAAGATCATCTAGTCCAGCCACCCTACAGTGAGCAGGGACACCCTCAACTAGACCAGGCTACTCAGAGCCTTGTCCAGCCTCAGCTTAAATATCCCCAGGGATGGGGCCTCAACCACCTCCCTGCGTAGCCTATTCCACTGCTCTACCACCCTCAATGTAAAGAACTTCTTCCTGATGTCCAAACTTAGATATCATGCAGAAGAGAATTTGCCTCCAAAAGGAGACTGAAAGCAGAGCAGCTGAATCTTTGCATAGTCAATAGCTGACCTTCAGTTCAGGTGGAGGTTTGGGGTAGAGAGGGACTGAAAGAGGATAAAGCTAATTGTGGAAGCAGCTAAGCCCTAACCATGGCTCAGCAGCTTTCCTTCTTGATATAAGTTTAATATCACAATGTCCTAAGGTTCTTAGTGTATTATCAAAACAGTATTTAGGTTTTCAACTTCAGAACTCTCATATATGTGACTGGAAATACTAGTGTAGTATTGTGAACACTGCACTGTTACGTTGCTTCTTGATGTGGAGGGCAGCACCATGCAGCCTTCAGTTGCAAGTGAAATAACAGCAGGACACGTTATCTTGGGTGAAAGCTCTTACCCTCTGTGCCTGACTAATATGGGTGTACTGTTACTTGCTCTGAAACCCTGTTGGATGATGCAGTTTTATTGTTACTAGAAGTGGTCAAGCTGCAGCCCAATGCAACTTCTGAGAATCAGTTTGAGAAACATCCCTTTTATTAAACTACAACAGGGTTTGTTTGGTTTTTTTCCTATGGATATCACTGACAGTTGGTTTTTTTTGAAATAGCAAAGACTAATTGCACGTGAGCTCCACCACTTTGGTTTTATCTGAATGGTAGGTTGTTGTGATAGTGTGAACTACTGTGAACATAAGCTTCGAAGTTTAAATTAGATTCAGTCAGAACTTATGAATGATTTTATATTTGTTGTGAAAATTTTAGTAGAACTGTGACTATTAAGCTAAAAGAGACAATTTTTTTTTTGTCTTCGCATAAATGTAAGTGCAATGTCATCGACTTCTACTTGCAGCTTAAAAGAAAATTCAGTATTCAGTGGGAGGAAAGATACTTTCCTAGCATTCTTCCAGAACATAATCATTAGTAATTTCCCTCCTTGCCTTCAGCTTGCATCTCCTGGTGCACTACTGAGGGACTAATAAGAATTGCAGCGTACATCACCTATAAAGATGTGCACGTTGTTTTAGTTCAGTATATGACTGTTTTCATTCAGATGAAGAGGTGGCACTGCAAGGTTAAGCACTATTTTAAAAAATACTTTATTAAAACCCATTGGTTGCATTTCTCCTCTATAAACTGCATCTTATCAGCCTCTTGATTGCCTCTGAACTGGGGTCATTAGTGCTGAATTGCAGCACTATAATTCCCACCACAGTTTGTCATATGGGCATGTTGGTCACATCTTAACCTTTCTAGGAAATATTAAATATTGCAAACCAGGAGATACTGAAGTCATAATGGATTATGCATATCTGCTTTTCTCATGCTGCCTTCAGTAAAAGATAAATACAGGTGTAATGGTTCTATATTGGATTTAGAATCAAATGTAGACATTGTGCTAGTCTAGTGTTTGTTTTGGTGATGGGGTTTTTTTGTTTGTTTGTTTCTAAGATCAGGCTGGGGCAGAGAAATGGTGTATTGGCCTGTGCATTAAAAGAGAGGAAAAATCCTGCTACTGTAGCATCTAAAACTTGATGTCATTAACTTACCCCTGCGAAGTGAAGGCAGATTCCCAATGGTTTGTCAGCCTCTGTTGAAGTTTGCTGTCGCTAATGAGTGGTACCAGTGAGAGTGTCACCCACAGAAACCCCGTTTGAATTCCGTCCAGTGCAAACACACTAGGCCCTAAAGTGAATGTGGTCAATCTCAGCTCTGCCTGCTCAGTCCCTGTCTTGCCCCATCTTCATGACTCTGGAAAGCAGACACATGCCTGCATAATGTACAGATCCAGTAGCTTGCATGACAGGGCTACCACGTCTCTGCAGAGACATGCAAATATTTTGCTCCTTAGGGGTCTAGCACAAAGGCTGTTGAGAGCTGCATGTTGTGGTCATGGCATCCTGTAATCTCATGGGTGTGGCTCCACCACATATGACTTCTTGATGATGTCTAGGAAGCTTTATTTAAAAAGAAGGCAAAACAGTTCAAGCCCTTGCTTTGAAAAAAAAAAAAAAAAAAAAAAGGGGGGGGGAATAAATGGCATTGTCTATAAGCTTAATGAGCCATATTTCTCAGCTTACAAGCAATGAATTAACTGCTAAATAAATAGGTTGACACAATCAGAATGTAAATTGTAGGGAGGGGAAGGGAGAAGGAAAATAATTTGAAAAACTTTAATTGTTCACAGTAGGTTAAATTCTTACCCTAGGACACATCGACAATAGCTCCTTACAAAGCCTTCTTAGAGTAGTCAGTGGGTGTTACCAGATTAGCATTAGAGTTTGGATCGGGCATGAATTCCTGCAATAAATCTCCTGACTGCCCCCACACTCCTCTTATGCTTTGGTTCTTACTGTGGAGTGATCTTGGAGCGTGCAAACTGGATTCCTTTTGGACAAAACTCAATTGCATTATGTGCTCCAGCAGTGTGCTTTGTGTGATCCAGCTGCCAGTAGTATTCATATCCTTGGGACCAAACTAAAGCTTGTTTAGATTAACCCTCAGCCAAATGCTTAGTGCAGATATGGGATGCTCAGCACTATTTATTCCCCTCTACAGCTGCTCTTTTGGCCACAATCCTTGCTACTGAACAGCCAAGGTGCTTGCTACTACTTTTTCTCTTCCCTCTTCTCAGAGATTGCTGCTCATGCTCAGAAATTCCAACTAAACTGAGGTATCTGAAGGGTGTTCCAGCCAAGGTGAAACCTGGGTTAGTCACCATGAACATACAGTAGGTGTTGCAAACACACCAGTGATGATTGGAGAGAGGTTAAAATCAGGAAGCATCAAAAAAGAGTGCTGAATTGCTGTTAAAAGACCACAAATATGTAAGGGGTTACATCTGACAATATTTTTGTGCTTGAACTTTGCAGATTGGGGTTTCCAGGCTCACAGCATGTTTGGGATATAGCTCCCTGAGAAGAATATAAGGCCAGAACTAAGATCCAGTGCAGTGTCATGTCTCCGTGGCTGGTAGTGGTGAAAGAATCAGGAATATACACTATGGTTCTAGCTTCAGAAAATCTTAAGCTCTTCCTGACCTGTAAATTGCATCTACATCATCAGGTTTAACCCATCATGGACCTTTCTTCAATTAATTTGTATAATTTCTTTTTGAACTCATTTATGATTTTGGCCTTGCAAGCATCCTGTGTAATGTGTTCCACAATTTCATTATGCAGTGTGTGAAAAAGCACTTCCTTTTGCTTTAAGCCTATTGCCTGATAATTTCATTTGGTATCTTTCCTCCTTCTGTTTCTTCTAACATGGAATTGTTCCTTCTTTACCTTTCCCAAGTAATCTTTAATTTTATAGACCTCTGTGATAGCCCTTTCCAACTACCTTTCTTCTGCTTTGAACAAAAATCCTATGTGATTAGAAAAACCCAAACAAACAAAACCCCAACCACTCTGTATCTGCATTAGCATTTTGTTCTGAGGCACCTACTTTCAGTTACTGTTCATTGCTTGATTGTTTCTGGCTGGACCAAAGTAAAAGCTCTGCTCGAGGGCTGCTCTAAACATGCTCCAAGTCCTACCAGAAACAGAAGGGTCCAAACCTGGTTTCACAATCAGCTTTAGACCCCACGTGTGGTAAGGACATTAAGCTCAGGTGACTGAACTAAATCTATCATGAAATGATTTCCCTTTAGGTGAGGAGCTCTCAGGCATCAGTTGCTTTGATCAGTCAGTCCACCCTTCAGAACCCAATTACTTCATAATGTAGATGTGATGTTATTCTTCCTGTATGGAAACTTTTTCTAACTCCCTGTCATCCCAGTTGCCTGTTCTGCATTTTATCTCAGGCAAGTGATTCCTCTTTGTGGTGGTGGAAGCAACACAAAACATTCATACAATGCCATAATGATGTTTTCTTCTTGCCCTTGATTTCTTTCCTACTAATTTCTAACAGTTTATATGCTGCTTTAGCAGATGATAAGCACTGATGTTTTCAGAGCCTTGCCCACGTGCCACAAAATCTCTTTCCTGAGTGGTGAGAGCTCAAGCGGAGCACACAGTGTATATGTGTGCACATGTAGATGTTGTTTTCTTAATGTATATTTCATAACTGTTAGAATCAAATTTACTTTGCCTTGCTATTTTCCAGTCATTTGATATCATGAGAGATTTCTGAACTCTTTGCAGCCGAATTGCATTTTTGCTGCCTTGAATTATTTAGTATCATCAGCATACTTCATTATTTACCCTGTTTTTCATCTTATTTTATGAATATATTCCCGGTGCACATCACTGTGTGATACCACTAGACTCCCATCTACTGTAAAAACTGGTCATATATTCCTTTGCTTCCTATCTTTTACCGATTTGCCAAACCACTTGAGAACCTGGGCTTTTGCTGTAAGACTTCATCAAAAACTTTTTGGATATGGAAGTAAACTGTATCAGTGTGATCACTGTTTTCCATCTGTTCACCCTCTGACAACCTTCATAAATTTTGGTGGCGTGGCTTCCTTCCTCAAAAGCTTTGACTGTGCTGTTATATTGAATTTATCCATGTGTAAATCGATTACTTTCTTTTTCATCACTGCAAGTAATTTATCTGGTGTGGAAATCGGACAAATTGTCTCAAGTTTTCTGGACCACCTCCTCTCTAGAGCCTTTTTTTAAATAGCAGCATCACTTCTGCCACTTTCCCTACTTCTGAGATGGAGGTGTTTTCACTGTTTGAGCTTCTTCAGAACTTTTGGGTAACACCACATGAATGTAGGGATCTACTATTAGTTTTAATGATGTATTTTAAAACCTCTTCTACTGACACTTCAGTATTAGACAGTTGCATGGATTCATTCCTTCAGGTTCCACTGGGGCAAATTCGTTAAGTTTTCCTGTAACAAAATCTGATACAAGAGATATATTTGGGTTCTTGTGATTCTGGCTAAAATCCCCTAGGTTTTCTTCCACAAAACTGTCATAAATTTCCATTAATAAAAACCTCTGGTCATTCCCACTGAAGTGTTATGGATCATCAGGAGTTAAAGTAGTTGCAGAGGGAGAGGTCTTATTAGTTCAATTGTTTATTCTCCTTGTCTGCTCTGAGATCACTGTGGTGACTATGCCAGATAAAGTTATCTGTGGAAAATGGGTGTTCTCTTATCTCTGCTATGCCCATCAGTGAAATACCAAGATATCTAGGAGACATTTTCAAGTAGAGATAAGTTATTTTTTTTTCTGCTTCTCACTTCTTTTGCCATTTCTTTTATAGAAATCTTGTTGGAACTCCTCTTACTGACAGAATATGGGAGGTAAATAATAATAATAAAAAAAATTATCTATATGCCCAGTCAAGAAGGATTAATTGACTTTTATGCTTCCTTTGCATTAAGACCATCACTGTCTACTCAGGACTTCCAAGCCTTTTGTTTTCAGTTTCCTTCAAAGATTCTGGGCTCTGATTTCTCATGTTGTAGATCTTTAATCATGAATTACCAGCCAGCTGGAACAGCAGGAGAAGGACAGTTCATACATGCCCTGTGCTCCAGTTAGTCTCTCTGAGAAGTGCACAGGAGCTCCGCTGTTTCCTGTCTAATGCTGGCAAAGAAATTACCAGCAGCTTATCACCCCAGCAAGTTTTAAGGTAAGCTTAGCAGCTAAGTGTTGATACTGGAATATTTGTCATCAGCACTCAGGGGAACCATTCACACTTTGGATTTGTATAAACTTTACATCTTAATGTGAAAAACCATATGCATCCAACACATGTAAAGCTGCATTTGAATTCAAATGAGATTAAGAAGTGGTTCCCTGACAGTCATGCTTTTACAAGTCTGTACTAATGCCTTGCTGGTGAAATATCATCTTTTTTTCTTCTTTCCTGGTTTTTTTAGGTTTTTTTTTGTTTTTTTGTTTTTTTTTTTTTTTTTTTTTTGGGCCCCAGTGATGCTGAATGTCATTTCACTGTGAACTACTGAACCTACAACAACAAAAGCATCAGCAAACTTTGGTTCCAATGGTCAGGTCTGCTTCTGGCCATCGTGAATTACTATTCCCATACATTTTTGCCATTGTTGTTTCTTAGGGTTAAGCCCAACAAATGGCCTTCTGTGATACTGATATGAATCAATGGAGACACATGTAAGTGGGAGATGACAATAATTGGAGAACCTTGATGACTAAGAAGTTGCTAGCTCAGGGACTCCCAGATAACAACCCAGCCATCTGGCCAGCCATTCAGCTGCCTGCTGTGAAGGGTCTGCATTTAAAAATTGTGTTATCAACTTTATTGTAAAGAAGTAGTCACCTGAGCATCAGCTCACAGAGCAGACAGGACTAAGGGATCCATTATGTAAATATAACCCTTTCAGACAGATAGGAGTAGGAGGAAAACCCCAAAATTCTCCCTTATCACACAACCACCCAAGAAGCAAGAAATGAACAGAGAGACAGAGTTAGAATAGTTATGTCTAGTGCTTTGTGTTGCTGGGGGGAAATAAAATTGGTGGGGTTGTATCTTTTCCATCTGTTCCTCGCTACCTTCTCCTCCTTCCAGAAGAACTGCACAAAGTATTGTTTCATCCAAAAACAGACAAGATGAAAGGTACTGCCAGAACACATACCTCGGGGGGGGGGAAGACTACTGAGTGCTTGTTTAGGTGATGGAACGGGTGTAAATTGATGGGGAAAAAGCAACCTCTGGTAGCAGATAGGTAGACAAATGTCTATCTTGGCCTGAAGAACCATCATAGATGATTTCGTACAAAAATGCATGCTAAAATGTATGCTTTCCTCCTGGGTAAACTAGCACAGCAATTAAGGCAGCTTTTTTTCTCTTGATAAGTTGAAACAGTTGACATGCAATTGCCAGAGAGAATAGACTCCTCCCAGCACCATCTTTACAAGGAAGAACTTTATTTACTGTGTAGAAGATTCACGGGACATTTGGTAAAGCTGCTGTAAGAAAGCAGCACCCTTCTGCTGTTGTGAACACATGATGTACTCAGTGCAGATAAGCCAAGCTCCCGTCTTTCAGGCATTTAGCTTTACTAATAATTCAGATCTTCCTGGGCAGACACTGTAAATGTTGTCAGATTGAAGAAGTCCACCAAAGGAATTTTTCTTGCTATTATGGGAGTGAGGTACTGGTTACAGTCTTCACTGATCCAGACTAATCATTAGCTGTAAGCAGTGTGTTTGTGATAGAAGAATAACTAGTATACAAGTACTGTAGGGCTTGGCAGGTTTCAAGGAACTGAGCAATAACATGCTGTGGGGAAAAGCTGGGAGGTAGGAGATCGGCTCATGTGACTTTAGTGATTCAGAATGTATCATTACACACAGAAACATGTATGTGTGTATGCACATGCCCACTATCAAATGCCTTTTATAATGGCCAAATAAAATATTAGCTGTGAATGTGCCCTTCTTGTTCTTGAGGGGGAAAAAATTTTTTTTTTTTTTTTTGTCTTGTAACTCATTTATATGATTTATTATTAAAGATATGTACATTTACTGTGCATGTGTTGTGCTCAAATGCTGTTCTACTGGTTTAGGGCACAGTTTTACTTCTGTTGAAATTAATAATCTCAGTGTCCTCTATGATAAGAAAGGGGTTATAGCTTTTTAGGAGAGCTCTGAAGGCAGAGCACAGCTCTTTATTGTACACTGCACGTTAAAAAGCTAATCAGAGGCTAAACTTCATGTTAATGCTTAGACTATTAGATATAGCTGACTGCAAAGTGACCAGGAAACACTCTGTTTTAAGAGTACTTATTTACTGACTGTGTATCTGCCTCTCTGTGGTAGCGTCAAGTAAAAGAGTAGTTTGGGTTCTCTTAAAGCACTCGGAGCCTTGTGCACCACACTTGGCTTCTTAAGGGAATGGGACTGAGGCACCTCAAGTGCTGCCCTGGAGCTGTTGGTTCGTACAGCAACGGGCACAATGCGAACAAACCTCTCTGGGTATCGCAGCTCTGGAAAAGTGAGAAGGGTCCCAGATCAAGCCTGAAGGTGTATCTGGTTTCTGAGTTCATCCTTGTGACCTCTGAGTCAGCAGTAATTGCCACCTGTAAAAAGGAGGCACACAGTTTGTTTGCAATATCAGCTAGAGCTGTCAGAATGGCTGGGTTTTGAGCTTCATAGTTGTGGTTCCTCCCTCACACTTGGTTGAATCCTGTGGATGTCCTTCACGAAAATTCAGGGGTCCCATTTTGAGTGGTATGCTGGTCAATTCTGTGATGAGAAGGGAAGAAATCTGGTTATCTTCCCTTCTCTCCAGGTGAGGTCTCTGATGTTCTGCTCCTTTGGAAAACTATTTCTCATCCAGAGAAAAGTGGAGACAGTGGGTGAACAGACACTGGGAAATGCAGATGCTTCACAGGCATAAATTTTTCTTTTCTCAGCGAGGTATCATCTGTTCCTCAGAGTATATTTTCTCTTCTGCTTGCTTGGAAACATGGTCCAGACAAGGACCAGATGGTTTTTGTCAGCTCCAGGATGGATTATTGAGTTGTGTCATGTCTGAAGCTGAATGTGAACACAGTATGCAAGTTTTGGCTGGTATAGAAATTGGCTGTGCACTTTCTGGAGGGTTCAAGCCTGTGCTCAAATCTCCCTAACCGATTCCCAGATTGCTTCCAGTGCTGCTTCATTTCCAGAAGAACAAAAGGCTCAAGCCTTTGCTATATAAGACACTCTAGTTTGATCTATGTGCTATCTTTTCTCCTGGTCAGTGCAGATTTCAAAGCCCAAGATGAGGTGAGACCGCTGGAGCCCACCTATGTAGTGGAACACCCTCCAAAGGAGATCAAGTGAATCGTTGAGTCTGCCTGCTTGCAAGAAGCATTGAAAAAATATCTTTGAGGAGCATCTTTCTTTTATGCTTCCAGATCAGAGCTCTTTTGTTCCCGTTAATTCCTCAATTCCAAACACAGTTTTGACTTTCTAAATGCCAGAGTGCTAGATACCACAAAGACTAGCTCTGTTGTGGTTTTTATGCTGATGGCTCTGCTGATGATGGACAGCAAATATAAAATTCATCTTAATGTTGAACATTGATACTGAGTCTCCTTATGCAATCTTCTGCCTAATTTTGGTCTCCTGTGGAAACAGGCATTGCGGAGGCTTAGAAAGAGGATAGGGAATTGATATGTTTAAGGATGGGAAACCCTTTTACTTGTAGCTTCAAAGCTTAAAAGCAAAACACAGAGAATAAAGAAGTCTTCAGAGTCTATCTTCTGGCCTAAGGCAATGGAATAACCCTCTAATAGGCTTTTTTTTTTTCTTAGACACACTGGTAACATAAATTACTTGTGTTCTGTCACAAGATCACATTAGGGATGTGTCACACAGGATCCCACAATCTCAAGGCACGACTCCGAATGGCAACAGAAAACCACATGAAGCCTCACAGAGTCATTAATTCAACTTGTGTCACACCCGGACACAGCCAGATAGAGAACATGCCGTGGCAAATTACAGCCACGAGGAGCTTTGGCAAAAATGCTACTTGACAAGGGAGCTCTTTGTCTCCACAATTCCCCCTAAAACTCCCCAGCAACGAGGAACAGGTTTACTTTTTCATAGTGCTACCAGGAGGATACCTACTTATCTCAGTAGCTGAGTGCATTTAGGTCTTGTTAGTCAGTAGTAGCTACTAAGGGCTAGGACACCCAGGTGACACAGTAAAATTACTATGGTTTAACAGGTATTTTACCAGGTGTAACAGACTGGTATGTGACCTGTTTAAATACCAATGCAAACACACTCCTGACTGAAGACATGCCTGTAGGACCTGGTCTAGAGCTGTCCTTGGTGGGCCCATGTTGCCAAGCTGGCAATTTGGGTCACCTGCTCCTATTCGTACCATGTCATGGGGAACATTGGGAATGTCTCCTCCTCTTCCATGCTTTTTCTTCAGAGTTGCATATGCCCTTGAAACAACTGGTATGTCGATGTTTGTGTGTGGGAGGGGGCAGGGATGCGTTGGGGATGAAGTGGGACACCTTCATGGAGTACTGTATGTTAAATAACAGACTGAGAGAGGGAGTGATGAGTCTCTCAAGGAAGCATAAACACTATGTACTCATTAGAAGACTCATTATAAATAAAGTACAGGGAAGGTGCTCTGAGAGCAAGCTTTTTCGTTGGTATTTATTAGGACAAAGAGCTCCTTTAATAGGGCAACTGAAAAGCACTCTGCTGCAATCATTAATAGGCATTACCACTTTTACTGACTTCTTGGGAACAGTTTTGCCCTTCTCACTGCCTCTGCATTAAAGGGACAGGCTCTTCATTCCATATTTATTCCGAAAGTACAAACCAGGCCAAGACTGGGGGGAAGGAGTGCAAAACCCCAAGAACTTGTACATCTCAGCCCAGAGGCAAAGCTTCACTGATGGAGTGAAACACAGCAGGCTGCTGATAGACTTGGATAGGCTCTTCTGCCTGGATTGCCTCTATTTTGGGAGCTCCAACTGGGTACCTCAACCCACCAGAGGAAAAATATAGCAAAAAGGGGAGTAGGAGAGAAAAAGAGGAGCTCACTCTCTGAAGTTCCACTATGTATTTTATCACTTCTGCCAGGCTGGAGCAGAGTTGTCTACTTTAACTAAGCACTGTGCTTCTGACTTTTAAGCCACAAGGAGGGTGATATTTTGGCATCTGCAAATGGTAGCCATTTTCTGTGTCAGGTTAACATACCCTTCTTGGAGATGTGGGAATACCAGCCTGCTGGAACACAGCCGTGGGGAATGGGGTAGGTATGCTGGTTGCACTTTTTAGGCTGGTTGGGTTTTTTCTCTCTCCTCTCAAGGGAATTTTAGAGTATGAAACAGCTATTTTTATTTTCCTGAGATTTCTTTCCTGCTCATTGTTGGATTTTACCAGGCTGTGATTGATAAATGTGCGGGGAGGCTGAGCACTGCAAGTGTAGAGAGAAGAGAATTTTGGTATTTTTCTTTTGAAAGCCATACAGATGTGACTTTGAATTGTCTGGCTCTCCCACCTGCACAGGCTCATGCACATAGCAGTCCCTCTGCTTTTCAGAAGGAAATGAAACAGGTGAAATGTTTTTGCTGAAAGTCAGTGCCTGCAATTGCAAATGTTGTACCCCCAGAGGACACTGCCCCTGTAGAACTGCATAGTCCCCATAACAAGGTGCAGAGGAGAACCAGGCCTGGCTCTGTTTTCTCTACCAGCTGGATGAATAGCACAGTGCTGAACCCAAGCTGATTTGGCTACGTTGGTTCTGGGCCAGAGGCACTTACTTCAGGCTGTCCCTCTCTTTCTATTTCCATTTTGCTTGCTTTCTCCTTCTCTCCTCAAGTACTGTTTGTACAGTTCATAGTTCTGCATAGTTCCCTCAGCCCCAGATGTGTGACATTGCTGGGTGGGATCAACAGTCTGTCCTGCTCAGCACCTTGTTTCTGAAAGAAGCCAGAACTGGGTGCTCTGAAGAGTTTAACAACAGTGCAGAAATACAGACAGAAGTAATGTCTTTGTCTTTTCATGTAGTGTTAGCCTTACTTTGATGGTCTTTTTGTCTATAGAGAAGCTTACTTAGAATGAAGAAAGTAATCTAGATTAATTCTCTGGGCCATTATTTCTCATTCTTGCTGCTGTCACACAAAATAACTATGTCTTTCTAGGTTGTCTGTGCTATATATTTACTTAGGCAAAGTATTGACCATTCCACTCCACAAATAACTTTCCTCATCTGTCTGTAGTGAAGGTTAATGAGAGAACTGTCAAAATCAGAATTAAGCTGTGAGGCTTGTCTTTGTGTGAAACCTGCAGCCTACTGGTCAAAGGTTTTCTTTTAAATTCATGAACTTAAGTGCAGAATGCTCTTCAGACAGGCATAGTTAATTTGAAATCAGGCTTGTATCAATTTAGATTAGACAGACAAGAATCAATGCAAGCTGTTTTCTGTGCCAGCCAATGTTGAATTGGACTGAGAGCAGCCACACAGTGGCTTACACAAGTTTAATCAGTGGCTTATAAACAAACTTACATTGAACTGCTGTGACCCCCTGCAAAGAAAGGGCTTTGCTTTACACCCCAATCATGTTGCTTGCAGGCTGTAGCTGAAACAATGGGACCAAGGATGAGCACTTCTTAGCTTCTGCATCCACCTCCCTCAAGATCTTTGTGTTTTATAGGGTAGGGACCCCAGGAGATTTTAAGGAGGGGCACACCCCAGTGGGACAACACAGCACCGTGTTGCAGTGCTTGCTTGAAAGGCAGCTCAGGGACTGTATGAAGTGTGATGCCTCCTGTAGCGGTATGTCCAACCTAAGTAAGCTGAGCTACAGCTGACTTAAAAGATACGTCCAGGTAGGACCATGGGCTGTGTGGCAGCTGAGAGGTACAGAGCTTGAGGAAATGTGGATGAGCATTTAACCCCATTCTTGCTGACCTCCCATTTTCTGCTGCTGAGTTCTGGGTAGGAACTGCTGGACACCTGCTGCTTATTTCTGTAGCACAGACTGAACTCAGAGCCTCCTGAGCAAGTGGAAAATCCTCTCAGAGCTTTCCCCCTAATGCAGAGAGAAAGGAGATCTCTTTCTTCTCTGAATGGTGTAGAGGGGGTTGAGTGTTTGGGTATTATAAAATATCTCTTTGAATTTCAATTTGCGAAGCAGACCTAAAAAGCAAAATGATTAGCTGTTTGCCTATTAATAGATTACATCCAAGTCCCCAAAATTTGCAGTCATGGACAAACTGGGGGAGCTTGAGCTGTGTCTGACTGCTTATAACACTGTTACAAACAACCAAAACCTCCTTCTCACAAAGAAAACAAGGGGAAAAAACAAACAAACAAAAAAAAAAAACCAAAAAAACCCCCAAGCCCAACAACCTTACTTATAGCAGGCCTGTACTGAGTATCTAACTTCCTTGGAAATGAATCTGGACAACTTCCCAGATAACATATCTGTCCCTCTAATTCCTATCTCAAGGATGAAGTTGATCAGAGAAGAACTGTAGAGGACTGGTGAGTTATTCTCAGTGTTTATCAGGGTAGCACCTGGAGGTGATCTGATCTTCCCGCCTCCTCAAAAAAATAAATCTGTCTTCTCTTGGCTAGCTTGCAAATCTGCACTCAAACCCTTCTGTGCCAAACATGTGCAGGTGTACAGTATGTGTGTTACTACTGAGCCATCTGCAGCCTCCCCTGCATAGCAGTTGTTTTACTTCGGAGTTCCTTTCCCAACCAAATGGAAGTCCACAGAACAGTTTCAGTAGCACAAATTAAGAAGCTAATGCTTTCTCACAGTGAGATCAGCTTTGCCTGAGCTCACGTTGCAGGAACAGGAGATTTTTTTCCTCTCATCCTGCTTGTCTCACTAAAGAAAATATATGGCAGGCAAAGGAAGTGATGTTGTAGCATCCACCTGTAGCCCCCGCGCAGGGCATTTGTTGCACCAACAGTGACACTGAAGGGAAATAAGTGCTAACATTAATTTTCACCCTGGGGGGTTTTGGTCAGCTGGTCAAAGCATTGTGGTCTGACAGCACTGAAGGTGTTTTCACTCCCAGAACCCCCCCTGATCTCAAGATCACACTGAGAATCCACTCAGATTTATGAAGCATCCCAGCTTCCCACCCCTCTCCCAAAAAGCACTGGCTTCTCCCCAAACGATGCCATTCCCTATCCATAGCCCCCTCAGATCGTGACATGTTCAGCATTACTGTGAGCAAACAACTCAGCCCATGTTTAGGGAAGGAAGGCAGCAGTGTGTCCATGAAGCCAGGAATGTCACCATTTCTAGTTCTTGTTCCAGTTGGTGCATCAATGTGCCCTCCTGTTTTTTGTAAACCTCAAGGAGCTGCCAGCCAACATGCTGAGCTGGTGAAATTGATGGCTGACTAGCTGAACAAAAGTGCACTTTGGGGACCTCCCCATAGTCTGTCATTCACTAATGTTGTCCTCCCCTTGACTTCTGTGGGCTTCCCGTGGAGCCAGCTGTTCCCCACACGTAGGTCAGGGGCTATGTTGTGTTTGCGAGCGTAGGCACAGCTGTGAGTGGTGAACCAGAAACAGGTAGAGAACTTGTCCTAGTGCCAGCAGGAGGTAGTACGGATGATGTGTAATCTGGAGGCTTCTCAAAGCATCTAGGCACTTCTGCCTGATGTGGCTTCCCATCCTCAAAGCTACGCCCAGCTGACCACAGGGGGCTTACGAGTAACACGTTCTTAAGAAAAACTGAACACTGACAAACTTTCAGCCCTACTGAGCAGGTTCGCTGTGTAACATTTTCAGAAATCTCTTCCCAAGAGATTTCTCTGCTGATAGTTCCTCCTATTTCTCTAACACCACTATTTAAACCAGCCTTGCTGCCTGTGCCCACACCTGCCCAGGCCCACAAAGAGAGGTGGAAATTGTGACTGGATGAACAAATACGTACCTAACTGCTTCTAAAGAAGTGTTAGCTGAACATAAGCCCATTTCTGCTTCTTGTGATTTCAAGATCTTGTTTTATTTGCATGTTTTTCATGCCCCTGTAAGGTTCTGTATTTTAGCAGGAGGGACAAAAGGATGGGTTAGACCTATATGATTTGATGAAAAGGAAGATGTTTGGGATGCAGAATGCTGTGTGTCAGTGGGAGAAACATGTCAGCTCAGACTTTTCTAGACAAGTCAGAATGTTTAAAATTTAAAAGTGAGTCACACAGCAAAGGTGTGTTTTCCAAAAGAATCTGAAACTGACCCCCCAAAATTACTGAGATCCTCCCTTATTTATGTCATGTAAATAATCTGGAAAGCATATTTAATGTAAGGAGTCAAGCTGTTTACACACGGCTGACTTGCATTGAACTGCACTGGTAGAAATACTACCTGGTGTGGCTGGAACAATAGAGAGAGCCTCAGTCAGTGCCTCTGGTGAGTGGAGAAATTAGGCTTTTTCTTCTCCTACAAAGTATTGAGGATCTGCATCTCTGATAAAGTGTCTCCAATTCTGAAAAGGCACTTAGGGTTTCTTCAGTTCTAATTTCTATTATCTTTGCTATTTTGCTCTTTCTCCCTTCTCTTCCCTCTACACCCCCCCCAGCTTCCTTTTGCATGTTAGTGTCAAAATAGGACAAGAAAAGGGACAAAAGTAGCCCCAAACTGGCATTCAAATATTACTGAAAGTTTTTGTAAATTCATTTTATAAGTTCTGGTGTGTGTTCCTTTTACTAAAAAGATTTACTAATCCCTCTGGAATGAAAATTATTCAGAAAATGTCAGTTCAAAGTTATTCAGAAAAGTAATTAGCAACCTTAGCCAGCTCTTAGAAATATCTGTTTAGGCCAAATCCTTTTGCACAAAACTTTCTAGTGACTTATTGTGTCTGCAGCTCAGACACAGCCTGACCTTGGATAGATACTCACCATTCGTCTCTACGGGTAAGCAGTCATTAATCTACTGTAAACATCAATATTTTTGTAAAATATAATCTCCCACCGGCACCACTTTATGACTCTGTGATTTACAAAGTCTTAAACTTAGTTAAAATGACCACATACATTGTTTATGGCTTAATTACATAGCTCTCTTCCTGCAACAGTCAGGTGTTATTCACACAGAACTTGTCAACTGTCCTTGGCTTTGCCTCGAAAGGGAGTACACCCTCTACGAGGCAGAGATGCGAGAGCAAACATTTGGCAAGGGCGCGTTCCTTCCAGACCTGCTCCCTCTGTGCATGGTCAAGGATTTTATTTTAGCAGAGGTATTGTATTCCTTCCAGTGAACCTGAACACTCTGCTGTCTTACTGACATCAATCTGGCAGCTTCTGTGTGAATGATACCAGTGTCATTCCCACCTAGAGGAACTGTCTGTAAAAGTGAGCAGTGGCATCAGTTTCCAAACAGACCGAACACAACCTCTTGCCTTACATAGAAAGCACTTTCCAACCTGACAGTTTTCAAAGTGCTTTTCTTCCAGTGTCTAGCATGCATTTTGTTTTCATTTTTAAGTGATATCCATTGATATGCGTGCATACTGGACGTGAAATCACCTATGAAATGGATCCTTTGCTTCCAGATCCCCAGGTGTTGTGGAAGCTGGTCTTGGTTGCATGTGCTGAAGAAACCAGACCGGGCTCAACAATTTCATCCTTATCCCGGACTCTTTCCAAGGCCTGAGGGTGGGAGATAGCTATTCCTTTCTGCAGGGCTATGTTACTGTATTCTGCAAAAGGCAGGAACTGAGAGCTTAGCAACATTTCGGAAGCCAAAGCATTACTTTAATGGAAGAAGTGATCAAATTAGCCAAAGAAACCTAACTATGACAGATGCCATCTCGACTGAGCAGTTTACAATTTACTACCGCAGAAAGAGCACGGAGGAAGGTGACTACTGACAAAAGAGCATTCTTTTCCAAGCTAACTGCTTTTGAGATGAATGTCAGCTCCTTACCTTATAATGAGACATATCTATAAATCCTTTATGCGAGAGGTTAATAGGAGCTGGCAGTCTCTGACTCGTGTGGTTTGTTCAGAGCTACAAGGAAAGAACTACAGGCAGCACGTTGGCAGAAATGAGCCTAAGTGCCAGGAGTCAAAACCAGTATCCCCCACAGTGATTAGATGGCACATTTGATACATGCTACAACTGACAGACAGATAGCTTTGCGGAGGTGGCAAGATCTTATATATAGTAACCACTTCGGCTCTCTAGACCTGAGCTATCCCAGTAGCTGCCTATGTATTTTAAGAAGTCCTAGAAACCCACAGCCAAGCACTGTAATGAATTCGGGGGTAGTTTAATGGAAATCTCAAGAAGGAATGTAATTAGATGAAGTCAATTAGGCTGCTTGGGGATTTCTAGCTGCTGTTGTTGCTATCTGGGAACCCTAATAGGACGATTAGGATTAACTGAAATCAGCCTGATTGATTAGGGCATATAAACCTACATATGCCAAATTCCAGGGGGACAGTGTGCTTGAGCTTGAATCCATCTGGAGCTATGAGTCAGGAGGATGAGTTTACTTTGCTGGCCTTGGAGAAGGCGACAGATCAAGACTAGATACACACAATATAAGCAAAGCCAAGCAGTGACACAAAAAGGCTGCTAGGGAAAGGACTGATTTTATCTCTTATGACACTGTGTGTGAGGGCTGTCCAGTCTATCCTGAGGAAGTGAGACTAATGCTAAACAGATATTTTCCTTTAAAAAAAAAAAAAAAAAAATTGTATATAACAAAATACATCTTCTTTGTGCAGCTTTTTAGGCTCAAGTCCTTACTCAGTATGGCTGAGAAATTTCCCAGGATGTTGGAATCTTGTTATTACTGTTGTTCTGTTAGTACCAGAGCCAAATTTGCAAATGTGAATTTAAAAGTGCATGAAAAAACTGTCAGTGAGCAAATCCTGATGCTTCCGTGTCATGGGGTCAAGCTCACAAATGCTTATTTGCATGCATTTAAAATCCTGTCTGTGCTGTGCATGGGAACCCCACCTGCAACCTGCTTGGAGGACAACTGAGTTATCTGGGCTGTGTTTGTTGTGGAGAAGGATCCTTATGGCTACTAAAGAGTTTCAGGAATAAAAGCTGGGGAGGGGGGGGGTTGAAGTGGAGGGAGGGTAGGGCAACAGACCAGCTCTCTGTTATTCAAAGAAGCTGCTCTGAAGCAAGGTAAAGCAGTCCAGGCAGGAGCCTGAGGGATCTGATCCCAGTCATTACCGCTCATGCGAGGGAGAGGATATGTCAAGGGTAGGGACTGTCTTGGGGGACCTGCAATATGGTAACTCACTTTCAGCTAAGTGGAGAACAACAGCTTTAGCTGTACAGTTTAATAACAGGCTAGGCCACTTTGTGCACCGGCAGGGCTGTTAATGCACAGTAGTCTGCCTTTCATTGTTAGGAGAGGAACCCCGCGGTTCCCATTTGACAGCCAAGAGTAAAATTATTTTGCCACTAACATTTTTCTCTGGCATGAGACCGTGGGGTTGCGCGTTGCACTCATCCTGCCTGCAGCCCCCTGCACCTGCAGCTCCCTCCTCACAATGCAGGAAGGTTCCCATGGGCTTGGAAGCAAGGGATTTTTGCTTTCCTCACGCGGCTCCTGTGCTGTTCAGCTCTATTTGGGTGGCATACCCGCCAGTGTACCATGGCTGCCAGCTGTGAAGTGCTGTGCAGCATCCTGGAGTGCCTCCAATGGTATTTTGAGCAATTAGTAACCAGCCCGGCATGATCATATCCTAATGAATTACTGAACTGTTTTCTTCTGGTTGAATACTGGGCTAAATCCTGAAAGAAAGTGGACACCTGCAGATTGTATTGGCCAAGACCTGTCAGTGAGAATTTTCTTGAGTTAGGACCACAGGACTTGCCTCAACCCTTCCCAAATATGTCCTATATTGACCTTGTTATTGTTAATCTCTCTTGCTGTTCTAGAAAGCATGCTTCACCCAGGCATCACACAGCAATTCAAAGAAACAGATCATAGCACCAAATGCCACAGTCACGAAATGGCACTTTCCTTAGTTACCTGTTAACCTGCAAAACCATTTTTCTTCCATTAACTGGGCTTTATTGGGAAATACTAGGAAGCAGAGGATTTTTCCTAGTACTGCCACCTCTCCCATATTATTAATAATACATCTTATGTAGTCACAAAGCCAGTGTAAATCTTCCAAGAGAAAAGCCCTTATCAAAAATAGATTACTCAGAGAAATATATCTGATTTTATCCAATATTTTTTTCATCTCTTGCTCTGTGTTGCAACTTCTTTATAAATACATTGATTTGAATGGTTATAAAAATGCTGCTGATCACTCTTGAAATAATTTTAATCAAAACACTTGCTTCACTGCAATATATTGTATAGTCTTTTCAATAACAATCTTAACATAAAAATCAGTAAAAATTATGAAATCTCCTTTGAATTCTACTCAGTATAAATTATTTTGCTTTCCCCCCCAACAAGTCAAGGATCTTTTTTTTTCCCCTTTCATAAATGTTTCATATCTATAGGTCTGACTTTGAGGTGGGTGTAAACATACAGGCAATTTGTTCAGAGAAACAGAATCACCTCTGACAGCAGATAGCAGTGTGTTTTCTCTTCTACACCAAACCAGTTAAAACTGACTGGGGCATCTGCTAACAGAGATGTTCTTCTTTGTGCTGATTTTATTTTGTGTATTATAACCCCCCTTTTTTTTTTTTTTTTTTTTTTTTTTTTTTTTTTTTTTTTTTTTTTTTTTTCCTTGTTTTGAGGGGGTTTTTTTTTTTATTTTATATTGTTTGCGTTTTTTATTTATTTATTTATTCTGGTTTAAAAAACAAAATCACTGTATTTCATGTAGTTAGTGTTGTTTTGCTTCACAATGAATCCCAGTATCTAGACAATTCTGGATAAGCAAGAGATACTGCAGCCGGCACTTGCTTCTATCGCTAGACCATTTCACAGCTTATTTCATTTGCTGTAAGTTTTCACAAGATTCAATAGAAAGTCTGCGAGACTTGAGGGAAAAATACAGGATTGTTTTTAACACAGTGGTATTTGACCAAACAGGAGGGAGGAGGAGGGGGAATGTGAAAGTCAAAAGTGTAATAGAAGCTGGAAATTCTTGAACAGATGTAGCAGGTGTAAACATGTTTCCTTATTTTGGTTCCTGGATTTAACATCCTCCTACAAGACTTCCATGTGCTCAGAAAAAAAAAGGTTATATGTGCAGATGGTAAACTGCTAAAATGCCCAGAAGGTTCAAACTCATCTGTGCTTGTGAAGACAGGGAGAATTTCCCATCGTCTGACTCACAGGTGTTTGGAGCTCTCTGAGTTAGAGGCAGGTTCAGCAGTGCTGCTTTGCTTGAGCAGATGCCTTAGGTCGTGCGTTGGAAACACGCAGGCTCTTTTTCTCTTGATGTCCGAGCAGCTAAGAACATTAGGAGAGCTCCCCGGAGCAAGGAGGTGGGGAGAGACTTTTTGGCATGTGGTCCACACAGTCATTACAAATTGAGGCTCTGGGCTGTTGCTGTCCCTGGGCTGCTGCTCTCTCTTCCTGACACATTGCGCTGCCTCGGGTCACTGCCTCGCTGCTTGCCTGCCCACTGTAGTTTTGATCATACATTCCCTTTTGGCACAGGATGATTATTTTCTGCATTCTGCTAGGTCCTCTTCCCGTTTGTCCCTATTAGTCCATGGCCAGTGCAGAAGCGAAAAGAAGCAGGTGTCTTAAACGCTTGGCTGACACGCTGGAATGGGGACGCACAGGGGACAGCTCTGACTGTGCAAGTACCACTCACAGCACGCTCGAACTGGCCTCGCTCAGTGCCAACAAGCAGTGAGAAAGCACGGGGCCTGCCTCTGAAAGCCGTGCTCGTTATTAACAATAAACATCCCCATCAGGCCTCGCGGGGAGGGAGGGAGGTATGATGATGCCACCACCAGGTGGGCAAAGGATGGGCACTGCCTCCCCGGGTTTGTCCTCAACCCAGGACTTCCCTGTGGATTCCGCTCAGGCCACCCCACCTGTCTCCACAAAAACGTCTGGCTGAGGTCACCTCACCTCAGTGTCAAATGTCCCCATCCCCATGATGGGCTGACTAGCACTTGTGACTCCATGTCTTTGGCCAGCTCATCGGCTAGCGTCAATAGGCTGTGTCAGATGAACAGCTGGCACCACGCACGCTGGACGGCCTTCACCAACATCCCTCAAAATATGCTGCAGGGTCAAAAAGAGTCTGCCAGCACCTTCCTGAGGAGCAGCTGGCTCAATCCAAATCTAGGCAAGATGTACACTGTGCTGACAGAAAGAGGAGAAATAGTCAAGGTACCCACTATTTCCTCCCCCTGGTGTCACTCCAGTTTTGCAGGGATCTTAAGTAGGTATCAACTCTGCCTGATGGACTCATTCACTAGGAATGGGATGAACATCAAGGTGGCAAACTTGTGGGTGACATGATGTTATTTATGGTAGTAAAAACATGACACATGGCAAAAACACCATCTCATGATACTGAGTAATCGGGTGATAAAATGAAGGAGAAAATGCGGCGTAGATATGGGTATTGTAATGCCAGTGGGAAAAGCAGACAACTTCACCTACAGAGTTAGCTCTCAGAGAACAAATCCTTGAAGTACTGTGAAATTTAGATATATTTATGAAAATGCTGGATCCATCCTCAGCACCATTTGAGAAAGTAAATAAAATTTGACAATTTAGTATGGAAGGTACAAAACTGGAAACACTATGTCCCGGTATAAATACGTCCGATGTCAAGCCTGCTAGCTCAAAAATGGTAACACTGGAGCCAGAGGAAGGTCCAGGCTATGGAACAGTTTCTGTGTTAGGATTTCAAAATAGATTAGGATTATTTGTATGGAAAATTAAAATGTGAAGGGGATATGACAGAAGTCTGTAAAATCATGAATAGCACCAAGAAGGCAAATGGGGAATGATTGTAATTGACTCTCAGACCACAAGAACGAGGAGCATCAGATGAAATTATTAGGTGGCCTGTTCAAAACAAACAAAATAAGGCTTTTCTTCACACCCTGCTTTGCTGGAGCGTGCCACTAATTGTCACAGGATGTTGCAATGTCAAAGAATTGATATGAGTTCAAAAGGCAATTACATAAATTCATGGAAGCAAAAATCCATCAAGGGCTATTAAATTTAAAGATATCACATCTGTCTCAGGGAAGTCTCTGAGCCACAGCTTGCTGGAGTTTGGGACAGCATGCCAGGGAACTATCACTGTGTGCTTACTCCTCTCTTATGCTGTTCCCCAGGCATCAGCTGTTGTTTATGTTTGAGACAGGCTATTGGGCTGGATGGACTTGTCTCAACCAGCATGGCTGTTCCTCTGTTTGGATGCCAGGAAATTAATTTTTCCACATCCAGTCTGTCGGAAATTATGCCCTTTCTTTCATACAAGGACTTGGGTAGGATGATTCATGAATTTGTTCTCTCTTGATTATTGTAATCACCTGTAATGGGATTTGAAGTCTGAGGCAACAAAGATGTCACTCTGAGCAGGACGTGGTAGTACATCTCCAAAGCACGAGAAAAAACAGGGGTGCACTTTTCACTGGCTCTTAGGTCCCCACATGTGCTAATTCCAGATCTAGCGCTCAGTCTTCAAGGCCTAAGTAGACAGGATTTCACTGATAACCTGAAATTCACCTATCAGAAATCTCTGAGGCATTCTTTGAGGTCCTACTTTTGTGGGACCAGAGCAAACTGCAGAGACTTAGGACAGCTAAACCTTTAGGAACAGCCCATGTCAGGTGACAAATTTTTTCTTCTTTATTTTATTTTCAACTTAGATTGAATATTCCAAGATGAAGCCTACCCTTTATTTCAAGCTTTTCACCACCCACCAATGCATCTCACTGCAGCTGATTCCTACGGTCAGCAGCTTCCTGATGCTCTTAAACCCACAAACAACGGATCAGAGACACCCTTTGCCACACGTTTCCTTCACATCACGCCGGCTGGGGTGAAGCTTGTGAGCTGTGGCTCGTTTCCAGCACCTGACGAGCCACTGCAGTACACGCACTAGAAGGTCAGCCTGTTCTGTCCCTTCTCTTCAACAGCTGCATGGCTGCAGAACCCCGATCCTGTGCTTCACGGGCGTGCAAAGCTCACACACATCTACATTTGCCTGCAGGAGGGCTGGATTAATCAGCTTGTCAGGGGAAATCGTGTTTGAGCTAACGGGCCCCGTGACGGGGCGTCAGTAGCTGTCATTAGAGGTGGCTGTCGTTATTCCAGAGCCTTATGGCTTTTAAACAGGGATGTCCATGCAGTGATTACTGATTATTATTATTATTATTATTATTATTATTATTATTATTATATGCTGGGAGTGACCATCCTGGCTTGGAAGCGCAGCCACGAGGCTTGCGTACCCCTGACGGCTGTGCCGGTGGGCTCAGCTCTCGCCCCCGGCTGCCACCCTGCTTTCCTGGCAGGCACTGAGCCGCCACCCGTGGCACCTCCGCGCGGGAGGGACGCAGCTCCGCCTCCAACACCAGCACCGCGACAGATCATTAATTTACCGCGGGGGCCACAGCAGCGGCCGGGCCGCGGCCCACACAGGTGTAATCGGGCCGGGCAGAGGCCGCCAGCCCGGAGCCGGCCCGCGGCCCCCCCGAACCCCCCCAGCCCCTCCGCGCCTGTCTCCCAGCAACGCCGCCGCTCACGCCCCGCCGCCCCTAGGAGGAGCCCGGCAGCCGCTGGCCGCTCAACAGCCGCCGCTGGGCGCCATTAGCGGCGGTCCCTGAGGGGCAGGTGGCTGAGGAGGGCGGACAGGATAAGTCGCCTCCCCCCCACACCCCGCCGTTTGCTTACGGCGGGAGGTCTGCGGGGAAATCTCCGCTCCAGCCTTCTCGTAGCAAGCATCCCTCCTCGACAGCTAAATCTAACACTTTGTTTTCACTTGTGTTTTTGTTGGTTTTGCTTTGTTTTTTTTTTTTAAGTAACCTGGTGCGTTGAGGAGTTCTGTTTATTTTGGGGGGAGGAGAGGGTGACAGGAGGGAATCGGCAGAACATTTCTATTCTGTTTCCTGAGGAGATGTGGGTTGTTCCCCTTCCCACTACCAAAAAGAGGTTACAGGCTCATTAGCTTCATGACTTCAGTCAGTTCTTGCCACACTGTTGTGTGATAAATGTAGCAGGGAGAGTAAATTATTACATATTAGTAGCTAAAACACACAGTACAAGTAAAGAAGGAGTGGTACGAGATGATTAGGTTTGCTCAGGTAGCTGGGTTAGGGTGTCGGGCCCTATTTCAGCACTGGAGAAGCTGGGAGGGGGGCCATTCCTCCAGGGTGATGGAGGCGATTTGCCCAAGGTGATGGAGGGAGCGGTGGCAGAGCCTTGACAGGAGGAGCGAGCCGTTGTCTGATCCTGTTTCCTTGGGCCTGGGAGGGGCTGAGCTTTGCTGTCATGAACCTATCTCTTGGTGGGTTTGTTGTGGGTAGGGCCTGGGTGGGCGAGGAAGCACACTGCCAGCAGCTCTGAGCTTATTATAAAGTCAGCACAACCCCAGGACAGAAGCGACAAGTGATTTTTAAAAGAGTTTCTTTTATTCTTAGGTGACTGAACACCAGTGTTTAGCTCTGGGGTGAACAGAGTAAGTGGGGTTTGTTAAAAAAAAGCGCCTGTCAACTTTTTGTTTTCCCAGAAGCTATGTAAGCACTGTCAGCTCTTAGAGACGAATCTTGTGTTTGGTACATTCAAGGGGATGGAGGTGTTCTGGAAATGGGGGGGTGTGGGGTGTGTGCAGACACAGGACAGCTATACATAAAGGCTGTTTCACTGTGGCACAAGTGTTTCAATCCTCCTGCTTGACTCTGGTGACTCTGCTCAGAGTCAGTGTTGGGAAAGGGCTTTTTTTCTCATGGATGATAAACATCCCAAAGAGCCTCAAAAGGGCAAAGCACACATACAGAGCTGCTCTGGACTGGCATTATGAAAATGCAGAGGCAAAGAAATCCCTCCTCCAACTATTTCATCCCCCTGCAAGAAACTTTAGATGTGACAAAATCATGCCAACAACTGTGTTGATGTTTTGATCTGGCTGCACCGATTCAGCCCATTCCTTCATCTCACTGAGGCTGTTTTGCTCTGGCCATGCTGGCTCCCTTACCTAGAAGTACATCTCACTGACTGGAGAGGTGTTTGTGGGGAGATGCTCAGGCCCTGTGGGGTAGGGCGTGTGGCATGGCATGTGTGCCATCTGGGACGCTGCGTCCCTGCAAGGAGACTCTGCCAAACACAGGAGCTCCTCAAACGTGTGCAACTGCTGATGAAAAAGCAAAATCAACAAGGTAGCTGAGACTGCTGCTTGTGGTTTCTTGATTCAGCAGGCTGGATTGTGTAACCTGGAGAGCAATATTCAGCTGAGAAGCTGTATCTTCTATGTGAAGGATGGTATTTTCTTAAAGGTGTTGATTTGTTTAAGTGTACCCTTGCCTTAATCCTGAGGCAAAGTGATCCCTCCTACAACACGATGTGCTTCCTGGCACACCTCCAACTCATGTGTCATGCAGCTACAGGTACAGTGACAACAGAAAGATACAGAAGTTCCCTCCTTTTGGTGAAGGGTGCCAGCGACGATCGCACCAGCGTTCTTTCATAACAAACTCCAATCATCGGAAGACAACTTCCAATCAAGGTTTTCTTGCCATCCTCAGCCCCACTGCTGGTTTGAGTAGTGTATCATTAGAATGATAGGGTAACAGATTCATGCACAATGCTGAAATTAAACTTGACCTGTCTAATCATATCATAAATAGCAATTAAAGGTTGTTGGGTTTTTTTCAGCTGTCAACCACAGATCCCATCTAAAATGTTTTGGCATTGGGGAAATGGTTGTAGTTGGTGAGAGGAAGAAATGTTAACAGAAAAGGAGTGCAGACACCAAGATACACAAGTGAGTTCTCTTGTACCTGAATGGTGAGCTCGTTTAGGAAAATACCTGGGGGAAAAGAATTCCAGTGCATTTGTCATCTGGGAGGCTGAAGATGAGTGCTTCATACAGGACTTCTGCAACTGGTTTGGCCTAACTTTGCGAAAGGTTAACTAGTTAGGCCTGCCCTTGTCAGTGTTTGTCAACAGTCACAACAGTTGCTGAGAGAGAATTCCCCCCTCTATATGTGGAATAAGATGTAGCTGTCCCCTCTCACACGCCACTTTTGAGTGGTGAGTATCATGCAAGGTCAAACAACCCTCTGCAGAGCTTTAGGAAAGAAGAGACGTGGGAAAGTGCAGTAAATTGATGAAGTGTCAGAACAAATAACATAAATAACCTATACATCACATAGAAGTGTAATAGAAAACAAAACAAGAAACAAGTTCTTGGCTTCATCTCAAACTTATCCAAACTCTCTGGCATAGAGTGTGATAGAACTGACCCATCTTGGTGCTTGGCGAGGGAGTTCACTAGAACATTTCAGTGTTATTTTTAAAAAAAGGGTAATTTCTATTTAAGGCTTGCTAGCAGGGACAGATAAAGATCACACACACACACAGAGAATGTTTGGGGTTGGAAGGGACCGCCAAAGATCATGGAGTCCAACCCCCCCTGCCAGAGAAGGACAGAACTGGAGCAGATCACTCAGAAATGCATCCAGACAGATCTTGGGATCACTGCCTTCCTTCCTAGCACAGAGTGTCTCCCATTTATGTCATAATCCTCAGACTGTCAATATTATTTCATTAGAATACAAATAAGAGATAGAAGAGTATTACAGTTGTTTTGGTACTAGATAGCAAGAATCCTTAGTGATATGACAGTAAAATTAAACCATTTTTCAACCGTCCTGTTATCACAGGTAATAATAGTGCATATGCCACAAACTATATATGAGCACAAGAAGACAGTGTCAAAAGATGTCTACAAAATTAGTCATTAAAATAACCTTTTAAATTAGCCTTTTAAATAGCATTCAGATTTTTAAAATGTGTAATATTT